>PKMM01021959.1:301706-425362 GCA_002933915.1 Eutrema heterophyllum
CATCGATCGATTTAAGTGAAATTTTCTCTTCGTTTTCTTCGTCTTTGTCGATTTATTTTGCTGGAATCCATTGATACGCTTTTAAAATTTGTGTGCAAGGAACTATGGAGAACAATGGAGCTCCCCAAGATCCCAACGCCCTCCTCATGCAAGCCATCACGGCCATGCAACAACAACTACAAAGAGTGGTACAGAGGCTCGACCACATGGAGCAGCCTCAAGCCAATCCCCAACAAAGGCCACATCCACGTGTTAATGGTTATGGCGAAGACCTAGACGCCAACCCGGAGGAAGATCAACCACGGGTGAGAAGAAGAGGTCCAAGGCAAGACGACTTGGGAGAGGCAGAAGGTGACTTACCGCGGCACCATCATTCTCAGGACATGAAGCTCAAGGCACCTACCTTTGCTGGCCGAATTGATCCCGAAGCATACTTGGAGTGGGAGCAACGCATGGAGCACATCTTTGCGTACTACGACTACAACGAGCAAAAGAGGCTAGCCTTGGCCATCGCTCAACTCACGGACCATGCTCTCTCATGGTGGGATCGTGAGGTTTCTGACAGAAGGAGGAGCCAATCACCTCAAGTCCGTACTTGGCAGGAGATGAGACAGCTCATGAAGAAGAGATACGTCCCGACGTACTATCACCGAGACCTTCAAAAGAAGTTCCAAAAATTATCCCAAGGGACAAGGAGTGTGGAGGAGTATTTTGAAGAGTTCGAACACCTAAGGAACCGCTTGGAGTTGGATGAAGACACTGAAACCCTCATGGCTCAGTTGCTAGACGGATTAAACGAGCGAATCAGTCACAAAGTGGAGCAACTTCCGTACCATGACTTGAAAGACATCCTACACCACGCCATTCAAGCCGAGCAACACTTGAAGAAGAAGTCCTATGCTACTAGAAGAACTCGGAGTAGTCAAGCATGGGACCAGAGCCGAGCCAAGCCCCAAAACCCGACGACCTTCCCATCTAAGGCCGCGGACAAGGGCAAGGCGGTCGCCATCGACCCTAGATTCAACTCTAAGACATCCGAGCCCACCCAAGGTGAAGACGTTTTGGGGTTAAAACCTTTTGAAGAGGGAGGGAGTGATGAGGACATCGAGCCAAAGGCCCAAGTCATCCAAGCACCACTTGTGCCAAGTGGTCCCGTGACTAGAACCAGGAGCAGGAGCATGGAAAAGAAGTTCAACATGTTCATGGACCAGCTCGGACGCAACAGTTTCTTCATAACGGACGCTAGGCCGTTAGTCCCATCGGAGAGCACCTATTGGGCCGACTCTTTCACGCTGGTTCCACACATGATCCAGGGCGATCCAGAAGGTGATCCACATATGGATCCGAAGCTCTTTGAGTCTAGTTTCCAGAACACCAAAGACCATTCCAAGACTCCACACCAATCGGACCAAAATGCCCCAACACTGAAGGCATATCGGCTGGACCCTCTTCTAGCCGATAACACTAAGTGGCCACTCATCAAGCCCAGGTCCGTGTCCCACTTATCTATGGTCGTTTTCAACTCACCAGAGACGACTTAGGCCCAAGGAGGTCATTAGTTGGGTTTGTGGATCGTTTGTGTGCTCTTTTCCCACCCTTCGTTTTTATCCCACTAGGTTTTGCGAAGATGGGTTTTTAACGAGGCCAAACGATTCGCAATATCATTGGCCCATCTAATGACTCTCTGCAAGCCCACTAGACCGAGCAGCGAGGCCTCTTATCCCTTAGTCTATTTTCGTTTTTATTCTTGTACGAAGGCCCAATTGTTTAGGGTTTCTTCATTTTCTTTCTTTAGCGTTGTTTTTCTCTTTAAATACTTAGAGGCTTGGTCTAAAACAATCACGCAGACAATAATTAAAGTTTTTACATCGTTTTTGTTTCACAAAAACCCTACCTCTCTCTCTAGTCTGTGAGCTAAGTCCGACTACAGAGATTTCCTTGAAGTATCAATAGGCAGACGCACCTATTGTGGTTCTCAACACGCCACCATCGATCCATCCTATCCCGTTGAAGACAAGGAGAGACCGTTGTCCAATTATCTCAGCAACCCCGGTCTAGATCTCGACCCTCCCGGCCAAGAACTCGACCGTATCGATCCCAAAGCTCGCCTACTCGACCCCGGTCTAGTTGTGTAGGGCTTGGAGCGTGCATCACATTTAACCCAGCTATATGAGTTTCCGGATGAAGGACTCTCCTTTAAACAAGTCCAACAGTTTCTTGGGATTGTCAATTATACGGCGGATTTCATCCATGGCCTAGCAAAATACAGGTCAGTCCTCTCGACACAGCTAAAGAAAGACGCTCCTCCATGGAACGAAAAGTGCACAGAAACAGTGAAAGAGCTTAAAAGAATCTCGAAGACCCTCCCAGCATTGAAAATTCCGTCAAAAGGAAAAAGGATTCTGCAAACAGACACAAGTAATTGCTACTGGGGAGCAGTTCTCTTAGAAGAAGACGAAAAGGGAAAGCGAAACATTTGCGGGTACAAAAGTGGCGCTTTCAAAGATAGCGAGAAGCACTACCACTCTACCTACAAAGAGATACTTGCAGTCAAAAGAGGAATTGAGAAGTTTGAGTTCCATCTTGTCGGTCAACATTTCCTCATAGAAATGGACATGTCCTCATTTCCAAAAATGATCCAGTTCAAGCAAAAGATCCTGCCGCAAGCACAATTACTCAGATGGGCAAGTTGGTTCTCACAATGGAAGTTTGACGTGAAGCACATCAAAGGCAAAGACAACTTCCTCCCAGATTTCTTATCCAGAACCCAACGGCAAATCTCGGCGGTCATCCCAATGATATACACCCTTAATCCAGAAAACCCGACAGTGGAGTCCTTAAGGAAGATGATTGCAGGAATGCCACAAGGAATACAAGAAAAGATCCTAGACACTGCTCTGGTCTATCAAGGAGTCGACACACTGCATGGATTCCTGAAACTCTACATCCACATATATGGTCTGGATCAAGGACCACTCCTTGGACTGCCCTACCACCTGATATATCCTTTCCTTACTACCATAGACTTGAACCCGAATCACTATGGTAAATTTCCAGAAGAAGCATATTTCCTACTGTGGTATCTAGCAGATATGTATACCATTGGAGTACTCGTTGACAACAACTTCAGTATCTGGCAAAGTGCATCATGACAAAGAGAAAACCGCACTACAAGTTGTTGTACAAATGGCTCACACTGTTCCATGACGTGACATGGTGGCAAGAGAATATTCGCGCACAAGAAGCAATGGCAATTCTCGTCACGTTCAAAATAATTACGGAGCAAGACCAAAAGGAAGATGGCGTAATAATTCAGAGAAAATACGAAGCTCAGATCCAGACAAGTTACAATGATAACGCTTTTGACGAAAGCAACTTCCACCAAAAAACAAGCAAGATAGCAGAGCTCAATCACACAGAAGAATCCAAAATTGATTACAGGCTTTGCTGTCCACACACAGCAAACTAGCACAACAGAGAAGTGTACCCATCAGACTTTGTTGAAGAAATGCGACAGATATTGACAAGCTTCCAAGAGCAGTACGCATGGCCACAAGATAACCCTGACCATCCAATTTACAGGGTTAAAGGGAAAAAGTATAAAATCAAAAGGTATATTCCGGGCCATAAAATCTATGTGACATAAATCGTTTTTGACAGCGAAGAAGACGACACGGACTCAGACTTCGGATGAGATGGAATCCATCTCTCTTTTGGAGACAAGGGGGATAATAATTATGAGATTGTTGAATAAGATGTATAATTATGAGAGTGTTGACTAAGTTGTATAATTATGAGAGTGTTGAATAAGTTGTGTAATAATGAGTGTGTAGAATAAGTTGTAAAATATCTTATGGAATATTCCATGAGATATTCCTTAGGACTTGTACTATAACTAAGAGAGCTTGGGTGAAGCATAAACCAAGCGAAGTAAGTAAGAGAAGTTTGAGAGAGTTTAAGAGTCCTTGTAATCTCTGAGTGTTCTTTATAATAAAAGCTTCCCCCTTTGTAAAAATACTTATAGTCTTCTAAATACCTATTTGATTCTAATAAACCTCCTTCGTGATTGTACCTACTATGTGTTTGTAAATTGTTCTTAGTGCTTGAATTAGGTTGATCACTTAGTTCATGATCTTAAGTTATTTAACGCACCGAAAGTGTTAGATTAAATGCCTGAAAGAACCTAGATAAGCAAAACATTCTTAGCCAACAGGAGTTGATGTTAAGGTGTTTTGTGAACTTATCAAATCAGACTACAATGCATGCTTAAGACTTTTGAATTCAACGGGAGTTAGTCTTCATAGATATAAGCATAGAGATTAATACTTTGGGAAAAGGTTAATCTAATCTTTTATTTGAGTTCTAGAACGAGTTTTAATGCATTCCCTGTTTAAGATACCTTAACTGTTACTCATGTTTCCTGCGAATTTTGCCCTGGACCTAGCGCTTTTCTTTATTAAATTTACATCATTAACTTTTCATTCTTAGTTTTTAGAAGTCACAAAAATACAAACCACCATCATTCGTCTTAAATTTACTTTTCTTCTGCATTCTCGTAGCGTAGTACTTGGTCCTTGTGGATTTTATTCCTAAATTACTATCTCGATTGCTGTGCTCTTGCAGTAGAATTTTAAGGTTAAACCTGAAGTGTTTCAAATAACCCGGGTGATCCGGTTTAACGGACACCATGAGCTATGAACCAGGTCACGGGGACTTTTCTCCCTAACTGATTCTCGGATCAACAGGCCATGAGATTCAACTAATCCCGGGACCAAGGGAGCCATGTGAATACCCCTGATGCCACACACGGTTGTGATTTAGTTTCGAGGGAAGTTCAAACTCGGAAAAGCGCTCTCAACGCATTCCCAAGTCTCGCCTACCACTCGACCACGACCGTGTGGGCATCGCGATCATTCGCGTGAGGTTAATTAAAGTTCGGTCGTGGTTGTTTATTCTGATTCAATAGTTAACTTATTTGTTTTTGTAAAACATTTCAAAAATAAAATTTAACATAAGTTTTTCTTGAGTTTTATGTATTTTAAACTGTTTAACATTCGTTTGCAACATGCATGGTCACTGAGTTAAGTTATCGACTATAGGCTATGCACTGTTTGATGAGAGAGTAATCAAAGTTCCAAATCACACACATAATAATCACTCTTAAAAAATAAGAAAATGCAAAATATCTACCAAAACGATATATATTCGTGCGACTAAAAGTATTATCAATCGAAAATTAGAAAATATATATCTCTATTTTCTTGTTTATGAGTTTAGAGAGTAAAATGAGATTCAAAGTCCTCCAAAGAAGTAAGGCTTTTTTCACCTTACTTGCTGCTCTCATTAAGGGGAAGGTAAACTCCTTCCGCTGCCAACCAAACGTTATCCGCCCGCTTCTCCCGGATTCCACAGACCTGTGTACCCAAAGAAAACCCGAATCTGAGGAGTTAAATCTTGTTAAATTATCTAAGCATGAGTTTTAATAATCTTCGAAGACTTAACAAGAAGAGATCAGGTATAAGTTACCTCTTGCTGACCACCGGCTATACGTTGGTACTTCTTGTCATGGCTATGGAGGTAGCCACTAGTGTCTATGTGTTGAAGTCGGACTCTTTGGTCCTGTTTCCATGTCTTCCCGTTCCCTTCGATAATTAGCCTATAAGCAAATAGTAAGTTGCGTGAGCTCTCGGGTGGATGTGAATAGAGTAATATTCAGATGGATATCAAATTGCTTTTGGGGATTATTACTTCCAGTGATCCCCAGTATCGGAATTTGAATCATCTCCAAAGCAGCTAACCTGCACCGAGAAAATGGGTTAGAAATAAGGACAATGCAACTACCGATTGAAGCCAGCATAGTACTTCACAATCCACATAGACCCGCTAGTTAATATCCTCATACTACTGATTTCCTAGATCCAGCAGTCTCTCTAGTCTAATTGTTTAAAACTCCTGATAGATCTTTTACATCCATGCTTAGCGGATCAGGGAATACAAAAAAGAAGTTGCACTTGCAATAAATAGAAGACAATACTAACCTCTAAGTTCCCTGATATAGGGGATGCATGTAGGTGACTGTGGAGCCACTTTTTGGTCTTCATGTGCTGCAATCTAATGGCTACTCCATTCTTGACCGCATCACCTTGCTTGGCTGTTGTCCCAGGCACAGGTTTAACGATCTGTCAAAGGAAAAATCCGTTACAAGAAAATGCATCAGCTCAATTACTCAACCATAGCTCATTCCAACACTTGATAAAACAGGAAACCCCACCATAGCTTCAAATTAACAGATGGGTTGCTAGAAAATTCCTTATTTAAATCAGAGCCAAACACATTGGGTTTCAAGTGTGAGATGAACAAATGCTGGTTGATGTTTTGTTCTAACATCCAAAGACTTTTAATTTTAGCTGCTCTAGTCTGATTTTAAACATGATACTATAGGATTCTCCGTAAATGACTGTAAACGAACAACAATGCAAGAGGAGAACACAAGTCCAATAAGCAGAAATGAGAATCAAAGGCAATACGACGAAGAAAGTTACCCAATAGCTGTTGGAATCAACGACGCCTGGAAACCCAGTAACTGATTGCTGACCACTGCCGGATCCATACGGCACATCGTGAGAATGGAGTCGAAATTTAGTTTTCTCGTGCATCAGCTTAATCGCACTACCATAAGTAATCTGTCATATCAGAACGAACACATAGAGTTCAAAATTCTGTATCAAATCTCTTGGAGATGATCAAACTCAATTCGAATCGAAAGCAAAATCAATGCACGAACAAAATCTTTCAAACAATCCTGCAATCTTCAGAAAAATAACCCTAATCTACAATTTATACACAAATCAACGTCCGTGACAATCCAAACGAATTAGCGATTTCGAAAAGCAATGCAATTAACACAAACCTCGACACCTTCTTTACCAGAGGAAGCGGCGGAGGCAGACGTTGTGTAGCCGGAATCCGGATCGAGGCTTAGGTACAGGAAGAGAGCGAGACAGAAAAATCCCAAAGCCATCACGAATAGGAGACCGATAAACCAGTTCTGCTGCCAAAAGGGATATTCCGGACTCGCTTTCCTCGCCGAAGGAGTTCGTACAGACGAAGCTGAGGAAGGAGGAGGAGATGAAGAAGACAATGATGATGGCGGCTTTCTTCTCGAGAGAGCTTGTTGTTGCCCGGACGTCGACGCCACCGTGAAGGATCAAATTGAGATCTCGCCGGAGACAATAGATGGTAAAAGCCGAATCTGTTAACTTTGCCGAGTACGATTCTCGTCGTCGTCTTCTACTATAGTTCATTAAGTTTTGCAGTTTATGTTGACACGCAGGCTTACGTTCAGATAGCAAATGATAATCTTACACGTGTACTTTTGATGAGATGGCGCGTTATGAATGGTGCAAAGAGGCAAATCGAAGCTAAATTGCTCTTATTTTTTGAAATAGAGATACTTTTATTTATTTATTGTGTGTTTTAAACGATTTTATTGATGTCGATTTACAACTAAAATTTGATTCGTATGAAGAGAAATGAGAGATTTTTGTTTCCTTTGGATCGACCAAGAACAGTGTCAAATGTCAATACAATTAGAGGCCTAAAACAGTTTGAAAAATTATGGCCATTTTTTTTGAATTGAATATAAAATTTATTCAAAAAAAATTTTGTTTTTACAACTTGTGTCTAGGGATGTCAATTTTTTTGAAACACTCAAAATCTGTATATATTTGAGCCCGGCCCGGTTTGGTCCCAAAAAAATTGGGCATATATTCTAAAATCCGGCTCAAACGAGACTATAGGGCTATTCTGAACTTTTTCGAACTTTTATTTGACTTGTATAAATCGTATAGAAATATCACTGAAATCTATAGATAATGATTTTAAAAATATGAAGTAAACATGAATGAATGATAATATAACATGGATCACGAAACATAAACTCATCCAACCAAGTGAGTGTACAAATCAATGTTTCAACGTGTCTAGGTAGAAGACGATTTCTATAATTGTCCAAGACATGCACACCAATAGTAAATGTAAACTATGAGATTTATAGTAAAATACAACTAGGAAATTAGGATTTTCAATCAATGAAAAATATATAGAAAATACTTCATATTTTCAAATTTTTAAACAAAATCTCTAACTTAATCAAAATGTTTATTCTCGGGTTTTTCGAGACGGTCCGAGCCCGGCCTAGCTAAGCCCGAAAAACCTCATAGCTTGAACGTGCTAAGCTCGAAAGGCCCGATATTTTTTGGGCTTCTATTTCTAGGTCCGAGCCCAGTAATTTCTAAGGCTGGGCCAGGCCGGGCTCCAGACTTTAGCCCTAATTGACATCACTACCTGTGTTTCTTTGTTTTGAGTTTATAAAGAAAATTTGAAAGGAATTTGAAAGATAGATTGCTATTGGCTTCTTGTGGCAAATCAAAGTTCAAGACCCTTTTTGTACTTGTGGTCTCCCAATTCTCTAATTGAAGATAGTCGATCGCGGACTTGCTTGTCAAGGAATCTAATGAATCGTTGAGGAGTGGAAAAAGTTTCGCCATGACGCCGCTCCGTCCACTCCTCTTTACCGTTCAAGTAGCGATTGAATCTTAAGAGTCCCTTGGGTTGAAGAGAAGCCATACACCTCCTCTGTCCAACCACCATAAAAGCGATGGCTAATCAATCGCTGAATCCGACAATCCTCACTTTCCTCTGTAGTTACGATGTAGATACCGCAGAACAATTCTGCGTTATCTCGACAAAGCTCTGTAACCACGGCAGCGAGACACATTTCTTCTCCGTCCCTGGCGCTGTCTCCTTCACCGGTTTGTTAGTTTCTCCTTTTCCATTTTCATACATGTTTGGAATTTGCTATACTGGGAAATATACAAGAGGATTCTCTAAGACGTGTTTGGACGGTGATTTCGCAGAGTTTGCGAGAAAGATAAGCAAGATTTTCTGGATGGTGATGAGTCTCCGATGTCAGACCGCTGCTATCGACGCGGTTGTAATGTAACCTTCGACGAGGATCTGGTGAATCTCATGGAGGAATATAAAATCACTATTTGTGGGTCAAACACTGTGGGAATACTCAGGAGTTTCAAATATCTCAGTACGAATTTAACTTACTTTGGATCAAACTACCACGTTAAGATCTTTGGGTTATCATTCTTGAATTCTATTGACATATTTCTTTGATACTCATACCATTGACCATTGGCATATCATTTGGATCATTTTGAAGAAATTTAGATTATTTGTTTGAATCAAACTATATGATATATGGTTTTTCTATTTAGACAAAACTCCCCCCGCTCTGAATGAGGAAACCGACTACAATTCACCTCTGTATATATAATACTGTTGTTTATGACTTAAAATTATATTGTTTTGGGGGGGCCCACGGTACGGTTTTATATTGGGCTTAGGAAAGGAACCCTTTACCAAGTAGGATTAGGAATCGGGTTTTTTGGGGCTTATAAATACAATGTCTTAGGGTTTGTAAATCATTATTCACACGATTAATAAAGAAACCTTAAACGGGTGTTTGCCTCAATTGCGATTTCTCTCTAAGTTTTCGACTTTCTTCTTATTCGACTCGCTCTTATTCATAACGAGTGGTATCAGAGCTCAGGTTCTGGGAATTTCGTGCATACTCTGTGCAGAAATCGGATTCGTGCATACTCTGTGCAGAAATTGAATTCGTGCATACTCTGTGCAGAAATCGGATTCGTGCATACTCCGTGCAGAAATCGGATTCGTCCATACTTCGTGCAGAAATCGGATTCGTGCATATTCTGTGCGAAAATCTGAGTGATGACCAAAGGGAGTTCTCTCAAGTTTGATGTTCCTAGGTTCGATGGGAAAGGGAATTTTGGTCTGTGGCAAGGGCGAGTCAAGGATCTGCTGACGCAACAGGGGATGAAGAAGGCGCTGTTGGAGACGAAACCGGATAAGATCGAGAAGGATGACTGGTAGGATATGCAGGATCAAGCTGTTTCAACGATTCGTCTTTGTCTCTCTGACGAAATTACCAATCAGGTAATGAACATCACAACTTGCAAGGCGATGTGGGATAAGTTAGAGAAGATGTACATGTCGAAGTCGTTATCCAGCAAGCTGTATCTGAAACAGAAGTTGTATGGGTTGAAGATGTCAGAATCTGGCGATCTTATTGCTCACGTCAACAACTTCAACCAAATGATCTTGCTGTGTTCGCTGCCTCCTCAGTATGAGACGTTATTGACAGCCCTTACAGTTGGTAAAACGACTATAGGGCTAGAGACAGTTTGTTCTTCGTTGCAATCTCATTATGAACGACGACAGAACACTACTGTGGTTGACAAGTCTCATGGTGATGGATTGTACGTAAATAACAATCAACAAAAGGGAAGGTAGAAAGAGAAGCATAATGGTAGTAACAGGGACAAATCGAAGTCTAAACCCGGGAAAAATTCGATGTGCTTTGGTTGTGGCAAGAAGGGTCACTACAGGCAAGATTGTCCAAATAAGAAGCAGAACGTAAGCTGGTTAGGTTTTGCAAACGTGGTTCAGAAGGAAGATTCAGAAGAAGATGTTGAGAACGATTTGTTGGCTGTGACATCAGGATGTCACACAGATTCTTGGATTCTAGATATGGGTGCATCATTCTATATGACTCCTCACAGAGAATGGTTTGAGACATACAAAGCTGGGAACATGGGTTCTGTTCAGTTGGCAAACGACATGGCGTGTGGTGTCGTTGGTACTGGGCAGGTCAAATTCCGCATGCACGATGGCATCATCAGATCATTGACTGATGTTAGGCATGTCCCAGCGGTGAAGAAGAATCTGATCTCCTTGGGTACTCTTCATAGAAACGGATTCAGACTCAGAGGTGATGAAGATGAAGACGTTTTGAAGGTGTGTAAAGGAGCCATGGTTATGATGAAGGGAAAGATTACAGCTGGGAACGTTTACAGGATGTTAGGGACCGTGGTTGTAGGTGGAGCTGTAGCCGCGGTGTCTGAATCTGAGAGCACGGCTCTGTGGCATATGCGCATGGGGCATATAGGAGAGCATGGCTTGACTGAACTCCATAAAAGGGGTCTTCTGGACGGATTGAAGAACTGTAAGATGGATTTCTGCAAGTTCTGTGTGATGGGAAAGCAGTCCAAAGTTTCTTTCAAGACTGGACAACACACGACAAAGGGTCTTTTAGACTATGTCCATCCTGATGTGTGGGGTCTAACTCGGGAACAATCATTAGGAGGATCTAGATATTTCGTCATCTTCATTGATGACTTCTCCAGGAAGGTTTGGGTGTACTTCTTGAAGCAGAAATTTGAAGTGTTTGCTAACTTTAAGGTTTGGAAGGCTGAAGTAGAAAACCAGGTAGAGAGGAAGGTGAAGTATTTGAGATCAGATAATGGCACAGAGTATACTAACGGGGAGTTTCAGAAGTTTTGTGAAGAGCATGGCATTCAAAGACACTTCACTGTCAGGAAAACACCACAGCAAAACGGGGTCAGTGAAAGGATGAACCGTACGATTGCTGAAAAAGTAAGGTGTTTGAGGTTAAATGCAGGGCTTCCAAAGCAGTTCTGGACAGAGGCGGTAAATATGGCAGTCTATCTCATCAATAGATCGCCAAGGAGTTCTCTAGAGGGAAAGGTGGCTGAAGGAGTATTGACTGGGGTAGATATTGATCTATCTAACTTGAAGATATTTGGATGTCCGGCTTACATGCTAGTTCCAAGTGACGAAAGATCAAAGCTGGATTCAAAATCTAAGAAGTGTATATTTCTGGGTTTTGGAAAAGGCGTGAAAGGCTTCAGGTTGTATGATCCTAAGGCTAAGAAGAGGGTGTTCAGTCGAGATGTGGTTTTTGATGAGCAGTATATGGTGCAACAGGCGAGGTCATAACGAATGCATGTGACCATTGAGACTGAAACGAATTCTGGTACAGCACATGAGGAGTCTAGTAAGACTAGATCAGCAGCAGAAGGTGATGAGCAACTTGTTCAGGTGGAGCAGGAGGATCAACAAAAACGGGCAGAGGAGAGTTTGGCACTTAACAGACAGAGATGCATCATTAAGCCACCAGAAAGATTAGGATTTGAAGACATAGCTAGTTATGCTCTTGTGGTTGGCTCAGATGATCCAGCAAACTTTCGGGAGGCTATTGCAAACCTGGAGAAAGATGAGTGGATTGGTGCCATGGCAGAGGAAAATGAGAGCCTTGACAAGAATCAAACGTGGGATCTAACGCCTTTACCAAAAGGCAAGAAGGCGATAGGATGCAAGTGGGTTTTCAAGGTGAAACCAGGGATGTCTGAGAAGGAACCAGTAAAGTACAAAGCAAGATTGGTGGCAAAAGGTTACTCACAAAAGAAAGGGGTTGATTATGACGAGATTTTCTCCCCTGTGGTTAGACACACTTCCATTAGAGTTGTGCTGGGTTTGGTAGCGAGTTGGGATTTTCATCTTGAACAGATGGATGTCAAGACAACATTTCTTCACGGTGATCATGATGAAGAGATCTATATGGAGCAACCAGAAGGGTTTGTGAAACCAGGTGAGGAGAATCTTGTGTGCAGACTAAAGAAGTCTCTATACGGGTTGAAGCAAGCTCCTAGGCAATGGTACAAACGTTTTGACTCCTACATGGTGAAGATTGGCTACAAGAGTTGTGAGTATGATTGTTGCGTCTATGTAAGGTATCTGGATGGCCATTCTCCCATATTCCTACTGCTTTATGTTGATGATATGCTCATTGCTGCGAGAAACATGGAGGATGTTGATGAGCTAAAAGGGTTATTGAAGAAAGAGTTCGATATGAAGGATCTTGGTGCTGCAAAGAAGATTCTTGGGATGGAAATTCGCAGGGAAAGAAGCTCTAAGAGATTATGGTTTTCTCAGAAGAGTTATATTCAGAAGATTGTATAAAGGTTTGACATGTCAAATGCAAAATCAGTTTCTACACCTTTGGCGATGCACATTTCACTTTCAGCGATGCAATGTCCTACATCTGATGAAGAGATCAGAGGTATGTCACAAGTTCCTTATGCAAGTGCAGTTGGATGTTTGATGTATGCTATGGTATGCACTAGACCAGATTTAGCACAAGTGGTTAGTCAAGTCAGCAAGTACATGTCTAATCCTGGGAGAGATCATTGGAACGCGGTTAAATGGATTCTCAGGTATTTGAAGGGTACAACTGATCTTGGGCTTATGTTTGGAGGTCAAGAGTCAAGAGTGTGGTTCAATTGTGGGATATGTTGATTCAGATTATGCTGGTGATCTAGACAACAGAAGGTCTACTACAGGGTACGTATTTACTCTTGCAGGAGGTCCTATTTGTTGGAGATCTGTGTTGCAGTCTGTTGTTGCAATGTCTACCACGGAAGCTGAGTATATGGCAATGGGAGAAGCAGCCAAGGAAGCAATTTGGGTTAAAGGACTTGTGACAGAGTTGGGTGTTGATCAAGGTGGAATCCAGCTATACAATAACAGTCAGAGTGCACTGTCTCTGGCTAGGAATCCTGTATATCATGCAAGGACGAAGCATATTCATGTCAGATTTCATAAGATCAGGGAGTTGTCTGCATCTAGAGAAGTCTTGTTGGATAAGGTGCACACGTCGGAAAATGCAGCTGATATGTTGACCAAGCCCGTTACTGTGGAGAAGTTCAAACACTGCTTGGATTTGCTCCATGTCTTCCAATGCTAGAGGAAGAAGCAGAAGCCCCCGGAAAATGATCAAGAGTCTTAAGGCAATGTCTAAAGAGATTTTTCGTCAAGGTGGAGATTGTTGTTTATGACTTAAAATTATATTGTTTTGGGGGGGCCCACGGTACGGTTTCCTATTGGGCTTAGGAAATGAATCATTTACTAAGTGGGATTAGGAATCGGGTTTTTTGGGGCTTATAAATACAAGGTCTTAGGGTTTGTAAATCATTATTCACACGATTAATAAAGAAACCCTAAACAGGTGTATACCTCAATTGCGATTTCTCTCTAGATTTTCGACTTTCTTCTTATTCGACTCGCTATTATTCATAACAAATACCATTTTTTCTAACATATAATAGTGCATAAGAACATGATTGTCCACTGATCTCTTTCTTTAGATTTTTGGTTGAGCATTATGGTGACCCTTAAATAAAAGCATGAAACGACAATGTGGAGATGACGGGCGTGATTGGAAAACTGAAGCAGACATCGAGGTTTGGGTTTAGATCAATGTAAGTAACAGTCTGTATGACCAAGAGCTATTGATGACTAACGTTTGAGCAATCACTTTTCCTATGATGGATTCTACTATCTGTATTGGATCAAATCTGTTGCATTAAAAACTTTTGTGGCGAGGTTCAAGATTTAAGATCAAGTTTTCTTGGTTAGTCTCATGTGACAACCAACAGAAGTATTATTTTGGCTTTCTGGTTTCCGTTTACTTCTTCATCAATCTCTAGAGAAATTTTATATTTTTGCCATTTTGTAGATTATACTATCTGTATTTCATTTGTTGATATTGAACGATTAGATATGCTCCTTTTGTTCGATAACATTTGTCCTTCATTGTCTGGAAAGTAATGCATTTGCTTCACATATCGCATTTAAACCTTCCTGATTTACCTTTTGTTTCATTCGACTTATACATACTACTAGGATTTGATCACTACTTCATCACAAATGCTAACTATCTTCTATTGATCTCTCCACCTTGTTTGATGCACTTATTAGCTGAAAATCTCATAATATTCATCCCCTTAATTTGTGTTCCAGTAGTAAATGCATTATGTGCTCTTGATTAATATTGTTTACTAGAGAAAGATTAGCTTCCAAGTGCCTATGACCACGTTCTTTTTAATCTTTATTCACCGCCTGATAATCTTGGATGTCTTTATAGGCGTATATGTGTGTTTCTACATGTAAGCCAACCAAACTTTCTTGACATATTAGGAATTATTTTAATGAATTGATCCAAGACAGTTTCTACATGAAAAGATCACGTGGTGATTGCAGGGTCACTAAACAAGTCTTGCTAGCCTCCCGGACTAGCGCACCAGCCGTTAGACGAGGGTGGGGTCCACGGGCCAGGATAGGGTGTGGGGACCCACAGACGGTGGCGGTCGGGGCATTACAAGTGGTATCAAAGCCGAACCCAAAAACGAGTGTGGAATCATGTGGGCTCACACCGTCAAGGGTAACGGTTCTAGTGCGCAACGAAGACGTTGCGCTCGTTGCGCTCTGTGAGTGGGGGTGATTGTAACATCCCGATTTCTAGTAAATGCGGAGAGACTTATAAGAATTGATTTGGCTACCTATGTCACCAAAGTGCACTTACATTTTCGGTCACTTGTCCAGAGAGAACTCCATAGTTAAACGTGCTTGAGCTGGAGAAATTTAAGGATGGGTGACCTACCAGGAAGTGATTCGCGGTACCGTGCGAGTGAGGACAAAACATAGGGAAAGATCACGTGGTAATTGCTGGCAGCACTAGAAAAACTTATTTTTAGCTCTCTTGCTGCATTTACTTGATTCCTATATGTTAGAAGAAATCGCCCAAGTGTTACATACTTTTAAATATATTAGCTTTCCTCTTGAGTTATAGTAGTGCTTTCACTATCCAATCTAGGGGCTAAAAATATGTAGGAGAGAAGATTATAAACATTCTCTTTCATTTAGTATCATAATTTTTTTTTTTTTACAGCCTTTGTCATTTAGTATTAATATTCTGCAACACTAGAAATTAGCAAACCTAATGTGCATTTAAATGTTTTTTTTTAGGACCAAAATGTGCATTTAAATGTTTTTTTTAGGACCAAAATGTGCATTTAAATGTTAGTATTACTAGGATTTAACCCGCGCTACAGCGCGGGACAAAGTTTTTTTTATTTTGAATTAAGTGATATTCTTAAAAAGTTTCCTCCATTTCTTATAAACGTTACATGATTATAGTATATTGCGTTTTTTGCAGAATAAAAATATGATTTGGATAGTTATAGATTTTATTGGTTTTATATTAACTGAAAATAAATTGTTATTAATTTATTATGTGAATTTGATTATTTTAAGCTAAAAGTTGTGAAAGGGAAATGTTGTTAAAATATCTCTACATTAATTTTATATGAATGTGTTATTTGTTTTAAATTAGAAGTTATGAAAATGAAATGTTGTTCCGATTTTATTAACATCTCTAAAAATAGTAGTGAGACTTTAGAGATCACGTGTTCATTCTTTTCTCGTCAAAGTTCACCAAATGTCTCTAATGGATCTTATATTAGCTTTTCACATATCTTCTTTTTATAATATATATATATTTATTTTACAAAGCAATACTATCGATAATTAAAAAAAAATAGTACCCATAAAATTTGAGATGACAAAAGTGCTGCGTTATGAAGAAGATGTAATGCTCTGTTTTATGTATTATGTTTATTGAGCCTTTATGCTCTGGTCTTTAGATTTGTGTTTTCGCCGTTTATTGGGCCATGTGGATGTTTCGGCCTTAGAGCCTATCTTTCCTTTGCTCTTTTGAGCTTTTAATAATAATCTATTCAGTGAAAAAAAAAAAATTTGAGAAAGGGAAAGTGCCATAACTTGAGAAAACATATTTGTTTTCCAAATCTTATAGCTTTATAAGTAGGTTTCTGAATCTATTAAATTTTGATTACATAACTCTATGATTCTCAATATTATTTTGCTTATTGAAAAGAAAATCTATCAATTAGGGGCTCATATTCGATGAAATAGTCTCTACAGTGAACATTTCTAAACATCGACTTAATAATATTATATTCAAAACAAAGTTCATTAAACTCGCGCTAGCTATATAGCGCGGAATAATTTTTTCTAAAATTGTTTTTTGAAATTTAAGAAAAAATAAATTTATGAATTTTATAATACGTCTAACTAATTATATTATATAGAATTGTCAACCCGGACTAACCTGTCTACTTAACCCGTTTTGCAATGAACTAAAATATTATTCGGACTAACCCGCAAAAATCTATAATCTTGAAAACATAACTCTAATATGCACCGCTTAATGACTATGGGTTTTGTGGCCAGTCCACAAACTCTTACAAAATTAATTTCTCGTGTCTAACTCTTTATAAAATTAGTAAAATATTTTTCAAACTTTTGTTTTGATATATATTCAAATAAAATATAATAATCATAGTGAAAAATATTGCAAGATCTCGAATATATTTTCTTTGAATATGTATGGATTGATTATTATTTAATAATATCATAATAGTTAAGAAACTAAATAGTAAATAATTTCTTTAATGATAAATAAATACTTTTCATATTCTCATCAATAATTTTAAATAAAAATTATATCATTTCCTATTTCAATAATTTATTCTTATTTATAATGGCATAATATGTAAAAACTTACAAAACAAAGTTTATTTTCATTGGTAAAGGTAACTCATGCTTTTGAACATATTTGTGATATATGCCGTATAAAAAGTTTTGAAATCGATATAAATACCAACCAATAAAACCACCTTCAAAATGAATAAATGGAACATTTGAAATATAAATACAGCGCGTAGCGCGGGTACTCTAAACACACGAGGACCCATAACAAACTATGTAATTAAGTGTTTCATATATACGTAGGTGGTTCGCTGTAAGATCGGAGACAAGTCGTACTCACGAAGCTGGCCAAGTCGTACTTAGTGATGTTAATACGGGCTTCAAGCCCACATGCCTAGTTTAAAAATGTTGGCCCATGACCCGTTTAGAAATATGTAAACATAAATGGGTATGCCCATTTAGTTAACGGGCTTATCCGTGAAATAAACGGGTACCCGTTTATGTATTTTTTTTTCTTAATTAACCGAGTAAAAACGACTCATACTCACTAAATTGCTGAAATGGGTTTTCAAAAGCAATGCTCTGTTTTGTTTTTTTTTAATCTGTGTTTTTCTCTTTCCTATTGTAAATACTATTTTTGTTGATAGATAATTTCAAAATTTTAATTAAAAATGTTATTTTGTTTTATAAAATTGTGTTCCATGGGGAATTTTCTATGCCATTATAGAATATTATCAATTTTAGATATAGAATCATTTTTATCAAAACACAGAGTTACAAAATAAAATAAAAAATAAACGTCTTATACATTAAGAAAAAGTGCCAGTATCAAGACAGGTGTCACAAACTGAAAATAATAAAAATCAAGACAGGTTTCACAAAATGAAAATAATAAAAATCAACGTGATATACATTAAGAAAAGCGCTAATATAGAGTATTATCAATTATATACATAAAATTATTTTCAGCAAGACAGACGTCACAAAAAGAAAAAAAAAATCATTGTATCATACATTAAGAAAAACGCCAATATGTATTATTATCAATTTTAGATATAAAATCATTTTCATCAAAACATTCGTCACAAAATAAAATAAAAAATCAATGTGGCATACATTAAAAAAACCGCAAGTATAAAATATCATCAATATTAGATTAAAATCATTTTTAGCAAGACACGTGTCTCAAAATAAAATAAAAAATCAACGTTTAATACATTAAAAATGTGCAAGTATAGAATCTTATCAGTTTTAGATATAAAATCTTCTTCATGATGACACAAACCATAAAATATAATTAAAAAATCAACGTGTGATACATTAATAGAAGCGTTAGTATAGAATATTATCAATTTTAGATATAAATTATTTTTAGCAAGACACGTCACAAAATAAAATAAAAATTCAATGTATCATATATTAAGAAAAGCACCAATATATAATATGATAAATTTTAGTTATAAAATCATTTCACTAGGACACATGTCACCAAATAAAATAAATAAATTAACTTGTCATACATTAAAAAAGCGTTACAAGAACAATTTAAGCAAAATTTCTTGCCCAATTTACAACTTTCCTATATAAATAAATAAATTAATTATGTACCATTTACTCAGTTTCACCACATATGCATATCATATCATTGACTTTTTTTTTGAATCTGAATTTTTTAATTGGGTTTCATTGCTGGTAAAAGGCAATGATAGTGATACAACCAAATTTTTTATTCGCTAAATGATACAACCATATTTGTATCATTATCAATGGTTTAACGATAAGATGTTCGCGATGAAACTCCCTCGATGGTATTAAGGTTCGTTTTTCTAAGCCATCCAGATTTCTTCATTGTAAGCGAATTTGAGGTACGTTATTAAACCTAACTATTAGTCTATTCTATATTTCCACAATTTTTCAATTTTTTCTTATAAAGAGTTTCTTACACATTTTTTCAAATAACTTTTCTTTGTTCGTGCTTATTTGAATTTTTTGATTACCATTTTAAAGTTTGACTGGCATATACATATATGTCATTTACTCTAATGGTACAATAATAGTGTTTGTTAATACACATGTAATAGTTGAGAGTTTATGTAAATATGTGTCGACAACTCATCATATATCCTGGGCTAATAACTATGGCGAGCTTGTCAATTCCGAGGCGAAGAGCGTGTCCTAGAGCAGAACGGATGGCTAGAGCTTCTCATATAAGTGGTGAGGATACCACTACAAGAAAAACTCAATATAGATACAAATATTTTTGTAGCTATTGTCTATATTTCGTGGCTATATTGTCAATAGCAACGGATAGCCACAAACAAAATTCATCGCTATGAGCTCGTAGCTATCCGCAAATTGTGTCTATTCGTAGTTGTATTTTCCGCGAATAGCCACGACAAAATTCGTAGCTATTAGCCACAAAAATAGATACAACTATTTTGTATCTATGATATCCACAATTAGCTACAAACTTTGTCGTAGCTTATTAGAAAAAAAAAAATTTTAAAATTTTTTTTATAAGATTGATACAATTAAAAATATATATTTAGCCACATATAGACACAAATTAATCCGTGGCTTTTTAGAAAATAAAAATTAAAAAAAATATAAAAAATTAAACGCATCCACGAACGCTCGAGTTCGCCCCAGCCGCCAAAACCTCAATCACTCAGATCGCGTCACTGGCACCGGTGGCTCCCTCAGCACCGGCGCCGACCACCCTCTCTTCTCTCTTGCTTCCTTCTTTTGCAGTTTTGTGCCATCGGGATCGGTGGTAGCGGCAGGGGGTTGGTAACGGCGGTTGTCCTCGTCCGACGGTGAGGGTGTGTCCTCGTCCAACGGTGGTAGCGGCAGGGGCTTCTCTCCTCTGCCCGACTCGGCGGCTCCATCTCTCTCTACTTCTCTCCGGCGGTTTTTACGGCGTCTGGTTTTTTTCGTGAGCTCCTTCTATAAAACAAAACAAAAAAAAAACAAATTTTTTAAAAACATGAACCACACATGCATAAATCATAGATCCCCAAAGAAACAGAACAAAGCGAAAGAAGGAAAGTAAGGAGAAAAAGGGGGGGGGGGGGGTAATTTTGCTCAAAGTCAAAGTGAACAAAAAACCTACCTATTTTTTTTGTATCTCCAATATATGATGATTCATAGATAACATCCCTCTCGATTTCTCGCCTCACCCTCAGATCTAAAAAAAAAAAGATTTAGATTTGAAGAAATTGAGGAGGGAGAAGAGGAGGATGAAGGAGACGAAGAGGAGAAGAGGATGAAGGAGCCGAAGAGGAGAAGAGAAACCATTATTTTTTAGCATCAAATTGGAGGCGAGAAAGAAAAGCAAAGAAAAAAAGAAGAATTAAAAAACAAAAGATTTGTGACCGTTGGATTTAGTTTTATCAACGGTGGATCTGTGCGATCCTCGTCATAAAGACGTAACCAATGAGAAACCATTCTTTTTGTGATGCATTTAAAATTAATATAAGATTTTAATTTCAAATCCAATTATCATACTTGCGCCGTCATTAGTTAAACAAATATTATAAATTTTGTTATAGTAGTACCCTTTAATTTAGTAGTACCAAGATTCACATAGTAGTACACATCTATATTTTCAAGTTTATTTAGTAGTACCATGTTCAAATTATAATTTTTATAGTAGTACTTATGATGTTAGATAATTGAACTACATTTATTAGACTTTCATATAAAAAAATATTTTAAAATACTTGGTTTGGTTGTTTCTCATAACAATGAAGTTAGTACTCACACATTGACCATAAAAGTATAAGGTAGTTTTAGTTAACATAAGAAGTTATGTATCTAATAACCAAATTTTTTTTTTGCTTAATTTAGATGTCTAATAAGAATATTTGTATCTAGTAACCAATGTTTTGTATATATGGTAAGTGTTGATTTTTTGTATATTATTTGATATTTATGTGTAAGATCTAGTTTACAATTTAATATTTAGGGTTAGAGGTCTAGGGTTAAGGGTTTGTGTTTGGGGTTTAGAATTAATGATTTTATTTTTTTTAAAATTGTAAGTGTTGAATTTTTTGTATATTATTTTATATTTATGTGTAAGATCTAGTTTACAATTTAAAATATAGAGTTTATGATTAAGGGTTAGAGGTTTAGGATCTAGTTTACAAATTTAATTAACACAGCCACAACTTTATTTGTTACTATTTGTGGCTATATCCCTAAATATTATATTCACCAAATTAAACCCGCGAATAACATAATTTGTCACCAAATTAAACCCGGGAATAAAATTTTTGTGGCCAAATTGTTTGGTTTTCAGATATCCACGAATAGTTTCGTGGCTAACCGTGGTTGTAGTGATATAATATTTGTGATAGTTGTACCCATTATTTCAGTAGTACCAAGATGAACATAGTAGTACAAACCTATGTTTTCAGATTTATTTAGTAGTACCATGTTCAAATTATAATATTTATAGTAGTACTTATGATGTAAGATAATTGAACTACATTTACTAGACTTTCATATTAAAAATGTCTTAAAATACTTTGTTTGGTTGTTTCTCATAACAACGAGGTTAATACTCACACGTTAACCATAAAAGTATAAGATAGTTTTAGTTAACATAAGAAGTTTTGTATCTAATAACCAAATTTTCTTTTGCCTAATTTAGATGTCTAATAAGAATATTTTGTATCTAGTAACCAATGTTTTGTATAAAATTATTGTATTTTAAAAAAAATGTAAATGTTGATTTTTTGTATATTATTTGATATTTATGTGTAAGATCGATCTAGTTTACAATTTAAGATTTAGAGTTTATGATTAAGGGTTAGAGGTTTAGGGTTTATATATGGTTAACGGTTTGTGTTTGGGGTTTATAATTTAGGATTTATAAAATGATTATATTTTTTTAAAAATGTAAATGTTGATTTTTTATATATGATTTGATATTTATGTGTAAGATCTAGTTTACAATTTGAGATTTAAAGTTTATGATTAAGGGTTAGAGGTTTAGGGTTTAGGGTTAAGGGTTTGTGTTTGGGGTTTAGAATTTAAGATTTATAAAATGATTATATTAAAAAAAATTGGCTATGGATACAAATATCAACGACAAGGCTGTGGCTAGTCGGTGACAAGATAGCCACGATGTTGTTCGTCGTTAGTTGTGGCTTCTGATCTACGAATAGCCACAAACAGAGGTTGTGTCTAAATAGCCACAAAATAGTCACAAAATAGCCACGAACTAACCACGAATTTTAGTTGTATCTGATTTGTGGCTATATAACAATGGCTACGAACCATTTGTAGCTATTTTGTGGCTATTTGGAATTTTTCTTGTAGTGTACGAACTGTTCATAATCGTGTCACAATAGGGAATTGATCCCTGAAAACCCATCTAATGCCAGCAATTTTTGTATCTTCACGCCACGCTGCATCTGGAGATACAAAAATGGTTGACTTTGGATGGGTTTTCGTGAATTAATTTATATTTGTACAACCTTCTTTCTAGGCACTCAATGATGCTTGCACCACCACAAATTCACATGAAAGTGCACGTTACTTGCGTTTTGTTTTTAAAAAGATCTTTACTATAGTTTATAAAAATTTAAAAATCTTAATTATTGAAACAACCGCACCCATTTTTTTTTTTTTTTTTGCAAATAATTATTAAAATCCCATAAATAATAATAATTAAACCTCACAAATTAATTCCCGGTTCAAGATTAAAAATCCGAATAACCAAGATCATAAATTATTAAATAAAATCACCAAATAAACGACAAGTCTAGATCACCCCCTCGGTCACACTTTTTCTTTTCCTGCATCAATTAAAACATAAGAGATGCATAAGTATTTCGAAAAATATTTAGTGAGACAATCCTCCCATCTACATGCTAACAAATAATTAAGATAATTAATATAGATTATCGTGAAAATACCGAATAAATCAAACATCTCATGAAACACTCGATCTAGACCCACAGAGATCGTAAACGGCCTATAATCACGAAATCACATCAATCATCAATATTATTTAATTACGCATATAGTCCTGCACTCACCTTATTCCCGCACAGAAAGTTTCACGAGAAAATTCAGCAATTTTCTAGAACTCCCCGAGATGAATAACCTTCTATTAATCCACCTAAAAATAAAAATAATAAAAATAATCAAAAACACAATTTCAATTAATCTAACTACATGACTTAATAATAATAAGTCATCATCTTCGTACAACTCTGCAACAAACAACCGATCACCACCGCCGGTGCAACTACACCACCACCGGAGCTCACCACCGGAACCACCACGATCCAACCACCGATCACGAACCCCGCCGCAAACACCAACACGTCACGACATCGTCGATCATCGACAAACTCCACCAACAGCACCACCGATCACCCCAACATGGATCGACGTTCGCGACAACACCGACGCTTGGCCCTCACGTCACCGCCATCATCATCCGTCTCCGATCACAACAACAAGACTACTTTGATTCCAACGTGAAAACCAAGCTAAGAGGAAAACCCTTACCTCTAAGACTCGACAACGACAGCCCGATGGTGAATCGCTCACGGCACCGCGGAACCTCCGCCGATCCTTTATCACGCCAACGAACACCACCGCCCGACTCTCTCTTCCTTCTCTCCTTGCTTCCACACCAAAAACCAACACAACTTGACGGCTAGGTTAATGGGAACTCGGAGGCGGCGATGCTTACGCACATATATACATATGTGTAACCAATTTTCCTTATTACACCGAACGGTCCTTCCCGTTTTCAGTTTTTTTTTCCAGAATTGGCCCCATAACTTCTTAATTGATCCAAATCACCCATCCAAAACAACTTTCAATTCGATCAATTTAACCCTTAATTTTTCGAATTCACAAATGGCCCCAAACTTCCAAAATTATCAATTAAACCCAACCGGAAAAATTGATTTACACGAATTTAACCCCCAACTTTTAATTATTCAATTTCAACCCCAAAATTGAATTAGGGATGTTACAATTATATTATGTATATTAATGGTAATTTTTTATTCTGTTTCAAAAGCAGCAACAACGAGTAGAAAACAATTCTCAAAATCTTTGGTTACAAAGAAACATACTCAATGTACCATCAAATGAGCATGATCAAATCAATCAAATCCTGATGATTTTATTTCAAGAGTCATATATTTCTACAATGATACAATATATGTATATTTAAATCTTATATGTTGTAAACTAATTATCTAACTTCAAATGCAGCAACAACAGCATCATCTTCTTAGTATACTATCCTATCTCTTCAGTCCCCTATATATTAATTGAGAAAGATTGATAAAAAAAAAAACTTCGGCTTCACATGTGATTTATAATTGTGCCATGATGATGTGTTATTACCATAGAACATCTCATGATATTTTTGAAAAAAAGTTTCACTTACTAGAATAATTACATTCATGCCATTCACATTAAACTTATGTTTCACTTGATTAATATGCATAATCATATAGCCTCTCAAGATATTTTTGTAAAATATTTAACTTACTAGAATAGTTTCATTCATGTCATTCACATTAAACTTATGTTTTACTTGATTAATATGCATAATTATATAAGTTTTATTATGAGATTTTATACACTGTTAAATCAATATTATTTTATAAGTTATTTCATTTCTAAAATAAAATTTTGTTTTCGATTTTTAATGTGAAAAATATTAGTCTTACATTTCATATTTACCAAAACTATTTTTGTATAATTGACAAAAATATTTAACTAAAACTACGCATTCAATATTTATATCGATTATTTTGTATTTTTTATAAGTTTGGGAAAAATCATTGTAGTTTAACCATTTAAAAGAACCTTCACGCCAAAAAACAAAATCTATATAAATATCGTTTAAATCACGTACATATTTCATAATGCAAAATCGTATTTTCATTTCTTTATTTACCAATGAATATAAAATTATGCAAAAATAATTTCATATCATCACTCCAAAGAAACATTGCAATAAAAAAATAAACAAAACATTATGTGCTTTGAAATTGGAATTCATTTTAAGTTTTGGCACTATAAATATCATCAAATCATCATTTAATTATATTCAAATTAGATAAAACTTACGTTAGAAAATGATAAGACAAAAATATCAGTTACTAAAATTTGCAAATATAATGCAGATGGAATTTGGTAGTTACCTAATATAGTTATCAAACATCTTTTGCATTTATTTCTGTTTATTATTGATTATTTAACAATTTTTCAAATTTTTAAAAATCTATATTGCATTATTTGGAAACCCTACGAGTAGACTCTATATAGGAAAAAATGTCTTCCATAAACATTTTACTCATCATTATTTTTAAAGTAGCATTTCTGATCTAATTATAATCTTTGTTTTTCATGATTCTTTTTTTAACTGAATCTCTGATTTGAAACTTTTGAAAAATATGTGAAAAATAAAGGTGAATATCATAAGATTTTGCAAAACAATACCATATTGTTGTTGGTACTACCGATCGAGATGATTCTAATCGACTTAAAAGTTAATTATTTGTTTTATTTAGTTTTATCATTCCTATTATTTATGTTAAATCTTATTCACATGTAGTTTTCTTTTCATAACTGTTAGTGTTAATTTATTTTAATAGTGAAATGCACTATATATATAATATTATATTTTACAATTCTATCTCTATACTGTTATACAAAAATGGTTTTATTTCTATATAACAGTATATTTTACACCAATATTGTATCTTTGTTTGCAGTAAGTCCAATTTCAAGATGTTTGATTCACAATTTTTGGAATTAATGTTTTATTATTCCACTTTTTAGTGTGTAAAACACTTTTCGAAACTCTTAAAATCAATCGCATATTAAGATAATATGTTAAATTTTGAAAAATACTACAAGGACGAAATAAGAAAATGTTTATATTACCATTGTATTTTATGATTTTATTTAGTTTTAGAGTTTTTTATTATCTTTTTCATATTATTTGATTTTGACACACAAATCCCATCAAATTTAAATAATATATATTATATCATTGTGGCTCAAATGGTTTACAAAAGACATATGTATTAGATTCAAAATTTTAAATTGTTATGGTCCATATTTTCATTTCATACTCTGATATTACAAAAAAATATATAAATATTTCACTCGTTTACGTGGATTATTACGTAGTTAGATATGTACTTTGTTAAAAACACATGTTGATACAACAACTAGAGTTCCTTATCACCTTTATTTAAATGATTCAACGAACCTTTACTAAACAGTCAATACAAATTTTTCTATAATTAAAATCACAACATAGTTGCGAATTCAGAGAATTTTACTCATATAGTGTCCAACCTTCCAATCCTATATTGGTATTGGTACTCAAACACAATATTTTGTATATTTTTAACATTAGTTTATGCAGTAAATTTAATAAATAAATATATTCTTAAAATACATGACATGAATTATTTATCAAGTGTTTTATACTAAATTATCTCATTTGTAACTTTTAACATCTATGGTCAGCAACGCCACCAGTTAGAAGATTGATAGGCTATTTTGCACCATCTTTTCCTACCATGGTTATTAGCCCAGGTTTGGTCATACCATTTTCTCTCATGAATGGCACTGAAAGGTACTAAAAATATTTAAACGGATAGCATAACTAATAAGAGTACAAAATATGAACTAACTCTATGCAAAAAGAGTTAATTGTTAGAACTCATATGTCTACCTCTTAGGCTGTTTGGTGCAACTGTTAATGTCATAAACCAGTTTTGGCTTGGTGAAGATGAATTTCTACGTCTCCAACGATTTTTCTTTCTCTCCTAATCCATAAAATACTATTTGTTGTTATTGTTTCCTTGTGTCCCATCATTGATATATTTTGTGGAATCTTGTGGAAGACAATGCGAAAAAGGGTTTTGAGGTTGTTTCAAGACAGCTTTCCAGTTACAGTTTGGGATATCCTCCAACTTGTGGCTTAAATTTTGGTTTCTGAGGTTGTTTCAAACAGCCATCTAATCTCACATATGTGTTTGTTTTCTAGATTGCACTGGTTCAACTTTCAATTCCAAAGGCGTGGTACAAGCCCACCCAGTTGGAAAATAGAAACAGGCCGGTAGCTTTGCGCAAATGGTTGTTCAATATCATGAACATAATGTCGGGGATTGGGTTCATGAAAAATATATTTATAATATCGGTGGATACTCCTAAATGGTAAGAAACTGGTAGCACTAGAATAACTTATTTTTAGCTCTCGTGCTGCATTTACTTGATTCATATATGTTAGAAGAAATCGCCCAAGTGTTGCATACTTTAAGATGGTATTAGCTTTCCTCTTGAGTTAGTAGAGCTTTTACTGTCCAATCTAGGGGCTAAAAATATGTAGGAGAGAAGATTATAAACATTCTCTTTCACTTAGTATCATTTTTTTTTGTTGACAGCCTGTCATTTAGTATTAATATTCTGCAACACTAGTAGAAATTAGCAAACCTGATGTGCATTTAAATGTTTTTTATTTGGGACCAAAATGTGCATTTAAATGTTAGTATTATAATAATGATTGATGAACATTGGTAAAGGTAACCCATGTTTTTGAACATAATTGTGATATATGCCATATAAAAAGTTTTGAAATCGATAAACAAATGACAATGATACTAGATGTTGTCTCGTTTTCATAAATTAACCATTTTCTAAAATCTTCATATGCATTTCAGGTAGTAAGAGTAAAAAACAAAGGTACTTGGCTCATTTTCAATTTGTTTGTTGTGGTGGTTGGAATGCAGATCACGTATAGTCAGAATAAAGCGAACAAATCATACTCTAATAAGTAGATCAAGCTGAAATAAGAGATTGGAAGAGACCACAAAAAAAAAACATGAGCAGAGATGAGTTTGAGAACAGTCTCCGCATGCGACACCAAGTGGGAGATTGATTATGGCGCAGCAGTGGATTTCACAAAGTGGGTAATTCACAACACAATGGTTAAGGCAACATAAGTGTTTGAGAAGATAACAAAAGTCAGTGATCAAATTATTCAATGATAATGGTGCTACAAAAAGGAAAAAATGCCAAATTCAACAACTGGATCGAAGAAATGTTAAGGACCTCAATCTTGCTCTCCATCGTGGTTCTACTGGTAGCAACAGGTCATGATCGGTTCTAATTTGTCAACAATACATTTGGCAATTGTCTCTTGGACACTATTTTGTGTAGCTTTCGTTTGGGTCAAACTATGGTTTGTTTTATAATCTATGCCTCTTGTTTGTACGCCATTGTTGACATTTTATACGATTTACTCAGTTTCTTTTAGAGTTCTTTGGCAAGTACCAACCAATAAAACCACCTCCAAAATAAATAAATGGAACCTTTGAAATACATTTTCCGCGCGTAGCGCGGTTACTCATCTAGTGTTTTCTTAAACACACGAGGACCCATAACAAACTATGTAATTAAGTGCTTCATATATATATGTAGGTGGTTCGCTGTAAGATCGGAGCCAAGTCGTACTCACTAAGCTGGCAAAGTTGTACCCACTAAATTGTTGATCTAGTCTCTCCTTGTAAACTATAAGGGGATATGATTAAGACATGCTACTCCAAAAATTTCAAAGTTTTTTTCTCCCAGGCACTGATTTCTCACAGCTAAAGGAAATCCTATCAAAATATGCTGCAGTCTCTAGCCAACTTATCAACAATCAGAAATCATCTATCTCCTTTTCTAGAAAGGCACCACAACATAAAAGGAACCAAATGATGAAGATTCTGGAAATTGAAAAGGAAGGAGGCGTGGGAAAATATTTAGGCCTACCTGAGCACTTTGGGCGAAAAAAGAAAGACCTCTATCGTAGATAGGATCAAGCAGAAGGCTGTACGTTGGTCCACCAAGCTCCTATATGGTGCGGGAAAAATGGTTATGCTGAAGAGCATCTTGGTAGCTATGCCAACCTATGCGATGTCTTGTTTTAAGCTTCCTCAACCTTTGTGCACCCGCATCCAATCTGCTCTTACACGTTTCTGGTGGGACTCTTCCCCTGGCAAGAAAGAAATGTCTTGGGTTGCTTGGAGAAAAATGGCAAAACCAAAAAACCTTGGAGAGCTGGGATTCAAAGACATAAACAATTTCAATGATGCACTACTAGCAAAGCTTAGCTGGAGGCTGTTGAATTCTCCTACCTGCCTGCTAGCCCGAGTACTAGCTGGAAAATATTGCACAACTTCATCCTTCTTGGAAAGCACAGTCCCAGCCGTATCTTCCCATGGTTGGAGAAGCATCATCATTGGGAAAGACCTACTACTAAAGCAGCTAGTCTGGTGTATTGGGGATTGAACTTCCATCAATATCTTGGCAGACCTGTGGCTATCTAGTACTGAGAAAAAACGTCCTTTTGGCCAACCTCCAAAAGAGCACCAAAATCTCAGAGTTTCAGACTTTTTAGTGCCGCAGACAAAAGAATGGGACATCGAAAAAATTGATCAAATTCTCCCAATCTACAAAGATCAAATTTTTACCTTGAAACCGAGCCTGTTGGGAGCCTCATATGAACTTCGATGGCTCAAGCACCCGTCAGGCGAATACTCCACCAAGTCAGGCTATTATTCAGCAGCTGAAGAAGTAGAAAAAACCCAGCCTCAAAACCAATTAGCTGAAATTGACTGGAACGCCTATGTCTGGAAAACAAATTCATCACCAAAAATCAAGGTATTTTTATGGAAATCCCTACAAGGAGCTATTCTTGATTTCTTGTAGGAGAACAACTAGTGTCTAGACACATACCAGTTTCATCTGCCCGTTCCAGATGCAATGAACATGAAACAGTTCTTCATCTCATGTTTCATTGCCCTTATGCTCAAGAGGTTTGGAGAAATGCCCCGTTCGCTTCAGTTTTCTATTCTTCTCAGAGTACATATACTCTATCGGGATTAAGCGCAGCAAAGAACTTATTCACCTTACCTCCGATTGGTTTAGATACTGGCAAACTCTTCCCTTGGATCTGTTGGGCTATATGGATATCCAGAAATCAGAAAATTTTCAACAATAGAATTTTTTCGACGGAAGAAACAATACTCAGAGCTGTAACAGATGCCAGGGAATGGAACTTAGCTCAATCATCGGATTCTCCTTTTATCGCTAGAAAGTTGAATCCCCCTCAAAGTCCGATATTCCTCAGGGACAGAACAATTTTGTGCTGCTCTGATGCAACTTGGAGAGCAGAGACAGGAATGGCAGGCCTCAGTTGGATTTTCCAGAATCCGATCAACCGTTCAATTCATTCCTTTGTGCTTCCTTTCGTGGGTTTGGCATTAATGGCGGAAGCTCTGGCCATTAGAGCAGCTCTGCTCAGCGCTAAATCCATTGGATATGACTCTCTGATTCTTCATTCCGATTCGCAACAGCTTATCCATTGAATACGAGCGATGATCTTGGAGATCCATGGGATCCTAACCGACATCTTTATCTGCTTATCATCTTTCAGTTTTATCAAGTTTAAGTTTATCCCTAGAACAACCAAGGTGATTCTATTGCCACACAGACTCTCAGAGACCTGGTTTGTAACTTGGTTCATTAAGTTTTAATTTAAAAGGTTATCCAAAAAAAAAAAAAAAAAAAAAAAGTCTCTCCTTGTACTTCTGATTTCAATTTGCTTGTACTCTATTTCCTGAAATGGTTTTCAAAAGCAATGCTCTGTTTTCTTTTTTTTAATCTATTTTTTCTCCTTCCTCTTGTAAAAACTGCTCACCCGTTGGTTCAAATTGTAAGGAGTCGTGGTCCTCGGTTGTGAAGGATCCCATGGTTACTCAATTGCAGTCATAGTTTGTGATTTCTAATGGCGTTGCAGAGGTATCTATCCCCGATGAATTGATTGGTGATGCGACTCCTCTTAGGAAGTGTTTTGTGGTTGGATACTTCATGGGAGATGCTCCTCATGTGGGATCTATTCACGCGACCGTTAATTGTATTTGGACAACGCCTGAAAAATCTCAGAAGATAGACGTGCAATTCCTAAACAAAACTACGGTGATGTTCTGTATTGAGAATCCACGGATTCGGGATTGAGTTCTGAAGAGGAAATACTAGCACATTGCTGACATTCCTCTATTCGTCAATGAGTGGAATCCGGAAACCGCTCAGGCTCCTCCAGACCTTTCATCGATGCCTTTGTGGGTCGATTTCAGGGGAGTACCTGGTTATTTGTATTCACATCAAGGCTTGAGTTTTCTTTCGCGAACTACATGCCAGTTTGTCAAGCTCCACCCAAATACGGAAAAGTGTATAAGGCTGGATGTAGCGCGAGTGTTGGTGGAATTTAATCTACAAAAACCGTTAACGGAGAAGATCAAATTTCAAAATAAGCAAGGTGAGGAAGTGCTCGTAGAAGTCATTTATCCATGGCTGCCTCCACGATGCAAATCTTGTCATAAATGGGGTCATGTGGAGAAATTTTGCACTATGGGGAAGAATGTCAGAATTTTGTCTCGTGAAGGATCAGGAAGAGTCCAATGCTATGGGTACAAGCCAAACATAGCTCGAAAAGATGACAGAGGTGGTGCAAGAGATAGCTCAAAAACTACTTCAAGATATGGAGAAGACGCCTCCCTTTAAGGATGGGACACAAATGGCAGAGAAAACACAAACTGAGAAGGATAAGGGGAACAAAATAAACTCACAAGTGGCACCCGAGCCGGAGGTAGAGTGGATTCCGGTGGGAAATTCAGGCTCACCAAAGCGAAAACAAATCGCAGTAAGGAGCTCCGTCTCGCCCAATGGTTTCAATGTATTGGAAGATATTAGAGAGGATGGAGAAATCGAAGAAGCTACAGGGGATATACCAGAAAATATCCGAGAGGAGGGAGAAGTAGAATATTCTAACATAGAAGTGGAGGAGGAGGAAGTACTAACAATCAAGGGGAAAGAATCCAGCAACGAGATAAAAAAAGCAACAAAAGCTCGAAACAGAAATGGTCGAAGCCGGTCCAGGGGTCCCCCGAAACCAATTGCAAGCCGTAAGGAGCTCGGAACTCAATATCAGAAAAAAACTTCCTCGCAGAAGTTATGACGTTTTTTTTTTGTCTGGAACACGCGGGGTTCAATAAACCTCGCAAACATGCGTCGCTCGTCGCTGGATACAAGCTGTGAAACCTTCTTTCGGGTGTTTTGTTGAAACACGAATGCAGGAGTGCAAATTCAATCTTGGACTACACTATGCCAGGATGGTCTACATTTACGAACTACGATTGCCATAGGTTGGGTCGTATATGGATTGACTGGTCGAACGAGGTGGAGATCACGCCAATATTCAAGAGCTCTCAACACTTTACGTGTACGGTTACAGTACTAAAATCGGGTATACGTTTTTTGTGTACTTTCGTCTACGCATCCAATTTCATAGCCGACAGTTTAGCATCATGGTCTGATCTATGCAATATAAGGTTGTCTCTGCAGCAAGCGTCGATGCCTTGGGTCATCTTGGGAGATTTTAACAAAGTTTTGTCTATTACAGAATATTCTAGACATTTGGACTATGCTACTCACTCGCTGGGAATGACAGATTTTCAGAATGCAGTATCTTTTTGTGAAGTTTCCGACATCGCCTCAACTGGTTCTATCTTCACTTGGATAAATAACCAGGATGCAAATCCTATTGGTAAAAAGCTTGACAGAGCTCTCATCAATTTGGATTGGCTAACCATTTTCCCCCAATCCCATGCTTCATTTGACTGGTGGAAATCATATCACTCGAGATGTGTTGTTCATTTGGAGAGTATCACGGCAAATCATAGAAAACCTTTTCGGTTCTTCAATTTTATGGCATCTCACTCGCTATTCCAGTCTACGGTCTATGAAAGTTGGACGTCATCTCCCCAGCTATATCACTCAACAGTGGCGCTGTAATGACCCTGGTCTCGACCTAAAATATAATCCGGAGGAATTAAGCATTTTGGTCGAGAGGAAAATGTTGGGCCGAGTGGAATTGCTCAACAATTGTACGGACTATTTTTGGCCGAGGATGGCTAAACCGCGGGTCGGAGAGACTAGTGCGGGCGAGGATCGGATAAGCTTATGGATAAGAGTTGGTAACCGCTTTTGGATAAGATTAGAAAAGTCCACAATTGCGGCTACGGATAAGATCAAGGGAAAATGTGCATGGCCGCCTGAGGTGTCAGGCTTTGGTGCATCTTATTCCATGTGTCGGACAATGGGAATGGATTAGTGTCTTCAGGATTGATGCATGTGTTGCAAGTGTCGCGCCCATGGAGCTTTTGTCCCACCTCGTGCTTACCATAACCGCCCTTGAACTCCTATAAATACCCCCTCCCACCCTTAGTTATTTCCACACCAAAAACTAAACTCTAGAGAGAGAAAGCGAGAAAGAAATCCCGGCGAGCGAGAAGAATATTCCGGCGAGGAGAGAAGGATTTTTCCGGCGAGAGGAGCTAAGTTCGAAAAGCTTCCCGAAGGTGATCACGGGACGACGGCGAGCGGTTTGGCCGAGGAATCAGAATTTTTCCCGATAGTAAAACCAAACCTAGAAACCTCCATCCGAGAGCACGGTGAGTTATCGGTGATGATTGTTGATTGTTTGCGTGAGTTATAGGCTATGATTGCTGTGTGATTCTGTGAGTTATTTGTGACGATTGTTGTGTGTTGCGTATTCAGTTACATTCTTTATTGGGTGAGTACTTGTGTTTATATCTCGTTTAGGTATTATTGTATTGTGTGTGAGGTTACAATTATACTTAACGCGATTTCGGACTCGATGTTCGAGTGCGTCTGAGTAGCGACGTGTCGTTCCACCCTTTTGTGAGCGACGACTCGGAGGAACGGGCTAACGTAACTGCCTATGGCCGGGGCTATCCGATGGACTGGATAGTTTGGTAGGGCATAATATACCGAACGTGCGTGAGGCCTTTATGGCACTAACTGTTTTCAAAGCAAAGTGTGATTGTCATCCCCTGTCCGGGACTTGATTGTGATTGAATTGCGTGATGTGTGTTATTTTAGGTTTGGGTGGGGAATTATTGTACTTGTTAGGGGGAGCCATAACTCGCTGAGTGACTAGCACTCAACGAATTATTTGTTTTGCAGGTAACCCATAGAACCTTAGACGGAAGGAGGGACGTTAGGCCACCAATATAAGTAGTTTTTGTTGCCTTTGTAAAATATGCAATTCAGTATTTCGAAGTAATCGTTTTGGGGCGCTAGGCTCGATAAGAAAACCCTTTGAAATGTTTGTTGTTGTTTTGTAGATACCTTGATATAAAATAAATAAAAGACATATTTTCTATCAACTTCCTTCTGATTAGCCTTGTCTGGGCTGAAACAACTCTCATCTTTGGAACGTATTTGCAAGTCTTAGGCCTTAGGCGAGAGGAACGACAGTAGGGGAACGGTCTGGCTTAAGTAGTATGGGATGCTTAAGTTGAGTCGCCTCCGCAGCGGACGGTTTGGACGGGGTAGTATGGGATGCGCTGGATGGACCGTATGTGCTGTCCTTATCGTGATGTCTTCTGGTTTCAATTCTATAAAGGATCTTAGGTCGAAATCGGGGCCGTTACATGCGCTGTCTCTTTTCCATCAGAAACTGAAGCGTCTCAAATATCCTCTTCGCGAGCTGAACGAAACGAAATATGGGGATTTGCCGAAGTGAACTGCAGAAGCTTATACTCTGTTTTGCACAACACAAAATAGAGCTCTGGATGATCCTTCACCTGCAAATATGGATAGAGGAACATTTTTTTCAACAAAAATCTCGAGTGAAATGGCTGAGTTGTGGAGATCAGAACACCAAATATTACCATCTGGTGGCGCAAGCACGAGCATCTCGCAATGCAATCAAGAAACTGATGAAAGATACGGGTGAGGAAATAACTAATCCTAGGGAAATAAAATATGAAGTAGCAGATTATTTTCGAAAGTTTCTCCAGGAAGAAACATCGAATTTCCAAAATGAGTCTCTGGATTTTCTCTCAAGCATTTTCCACTATCGATGTCCAACCGAAGTGGGAAATGACCTTGTTGCTCTGGTTTCAAGTGAAGAAATTAAGCAAGCATTGTTTTCTACGCCTTCCGACAAAAGCTTTGGGACCTGATGGATTCACGAAGGAGTTCTATGTTGCAGCGTGGGGAATCATTGGCTGATACTTCATTGTTGCGATCCAATCTTTCTTCATCTTTGGATTCATGCCAAAATCAATAAATGCGACTCTACTAGCTTTGATTCCCAAGAGAACATATGGTACCTGCTCCACTATGAAAGACTATCGCCATTTGGCTTGCTGTAACATGATTTACAAGGTGATATCTAAAATTCTCGCAATCGATTGAAGCGCACTCTTCCAAACTTCATCGAACCGAATCAAAGCGAATTCTAAGGTCGGCTGTTATTGGAAAATGTTTTGCTGGCATCGGAGCTAGTGAAAGATTACCACAAGGATTCAATCTCCCCACGAAGTGCTATAAAGTTTGATATTTCGAAAGCTTTCGATACGGTGCAATGGTCCTTTATCATCGGTGTATTCAGGGCAATGAATTTTCCGAAGATGTTTATTAATTGGATTTATCTGTGTATCTCCACATCGTCTTTCTCGGTTGTTGTAAACGGGGAGCTTGAAGGGTTTTTCGGTAGTACTCGTGGTGTTCGGCAAGGGTGCTCCTTATCACCATATTTGTTCGTCATGGTGCAAAACGTGCTCTCTCGGATGTTAAATCGATCATCGGAAAATGGTCATATCGGTATCCACCCTCGATGTAATCAGTTTGCGTCACTCACTTGAGTTTTGCTGATGAAATTCTTGTATTCACAGATGGATCCTCCTCAGCACTGCGAGAAACATTTCGAGTGTTTGATGATTTTGCGAGAATCTCGGGTCTTCGTATTAACGCAACCAAATCTTCTTTGTTTGTTGGGGGTCGTGATAAGCATGACATCTTATCCACTGCGGCTGAGCTGGGGATCCCTATAGACGCTCTTCCCATATGGTATTTGTGACTACCGTTAACCACCAAAACAATGACGAAACACGATTACGCTCCTCTTATAGACAAAATTCGATCGCGGCTTCTTTCCTGGACAAGAAAGCAATTATCTTATGCAGGACGACTTCAGCTTATTGCATCGGTAATAACGAGCATCTCTAATTTATGGTGCTCTGTTTTTCAGCTGCCATCTAGTTGCTTTGATGAAATTAAGAGGTTATGTGGTGGTATTTTTTATGGTCGGGCAATCCAAATACATCGTCGGGAGCAAAAATATCGTGGGAAGGAGTGTGTAAATCGAAGGCAGAGGGAGGTCTCGGACTGCGTCGTCTTCGTGATGTTTCACGAGTATTTGCTTTGAACTTGATTTGGAGATTATTCTCTCTTTCGAGATCTCTCTGGGTAGCTTGGACAAAGCAAAATCTTATGAAGAATGGCTCCTTTTGGACAGCACCGGATACCACAATAGGATCGTGGATTTGGAGGAAACTTTTGAAATTATGTGAGGAAGCATCGCCATTTCTTAAGGGGGTGGTTCGCAATGGTGAGTTGATCTCTTTCTGGTATGATGCATGGCTGCCACAAGGACGAATAACTGACATCACGTGGAAGGCGGGACCTCGAATCCTTGGGATTCCTTTCACAGCCACGGTAAAAGATGCTGTTGGACCACATGAGTGGAAGTTACGCCGAAATAGACTTCGCCGATACGATGCTTTACTAGCACAAATCAGAGCTCAGCCACTTCCCCGAGCTGAGAATGGACCGGACTACTACTTATGGAGGCACGACACTGGAGTATATAAAGACCAGTTCTCAACTCATAATACTTGGAATCATATCAGAATGCAGCACCCGGTGGTACCATGGTCGAAACTCATATGGTTTAATCAGTGGATCCCGAGATGTCGATTTATCACTTGGTTGACTGTGCATAATCGTCTCTCAACAGGGGATCGTATGCGTAATTGGGGAGCACACCAGGCCTGTGTTTTATGTGGGAGCCCGACGAAACGAGAGATCACTTACTTTTTGCTTGTCCGTACTCCTTTACGGTTTGGTCCGATATCGTGGGGAGACTTCTCGAGCACCGCCAGAATCCAGATTGGGAGGAAACGATTCGGTTTCTCCTATCTCACCATGGGGATTGACAGTATTTAATCCTTATCCGGCTATGCTTCCAAGTGACCATCTACTCACTTTGGAGAGAACGCAACTCAAGAATTTATCACACGGCCTACAACACTGTCCAATAGTTGGTACGGTTGATTGAGAAGCTTATATGCAACCGAATATATTAGGAAAAGCATCAGTATAGAATATTATCAATTTAAGATATAAAATAAATTTCATCAAAACACATAGTCAGAAAATAAAATAAAAAATAAACGTCACATACAGTAAGAAAAGCGCCAGTATAGAATATCATCAATTTTAGATATAAAATCAGTTTCAACAAAACATGTGTCACAAAATTAAAATAAAAAATCAATGTGTCATACATTAAGAAAAGCGCTAATAAAGAATGTTACCATATTTAGATATAATATTATTTTCAACAAGACACATATTACAAAATAAAATAAAAAATCACCGTGTCATACAGCGCCATATAGAATATTATCAATTTTAGATATAAAATCAATTTTAACATGACACAAGCCACAAAATAAAATTAAAAAATCAATGTGTAATACATTAACAGTGCCGGTATAGAATAATATCAATTTTATATATAAAAACATTTTCATCAAGACAAGCACCACAAAATAAAATAAAAAAATCAATGTGTCATACATTAAGAAAAGTGCCAGTATAGAATATTATCAATTTAAGATATAATATCATTTTCTTCAAGACACACCACACAAAATAAAATAAAAATCAACGTGTTATACATTAAGAAAAGCGTCAATAAAGAATCCCATCGATTTTAGATACAAAATCATTTTCAACAAGACACACGTCACAAAATAAAATAAAAAAATCAAAGTGTCATATATTNGGATAAGGACGCTTTTCTCATCTAAGATATTTCCGGCATCTAATCAAACACTCCCGTGCGTTAGATAGCCTAAGATCATGAACTAAGTGATCAGTTTAATTCAAGCAATAAGAACACCCTAGACGATGAATTAATCCACCGAATAAACCCCTGTTTAATCTATCCTAAACCGTTAAATCATGAAATCCCTTAACACCCTTGGCTTAACTAAGAAACTACTCACTCATAATTGCAGAACAAATACAAAGAGATGATGAAGAACACATGATTAACAAAACGGAAATTGAAAAGAGATTAAGAAAACTTCTCTAATATGTAGAATCAAAGGTTTTCTTTCCAAGCTTACAAATCACCAAGATCAAAAAGAGTAGTAGAAAGACAAGAAGATATGATACATCTGGGATTAGACCCCTTATTTTCGAGTTTTGGGCGTCAAAGAGAAGGAAAAGCTTGGTAAATAGTAAGAAACACGTTTTTACACTATTTACAGAGGGTGGATCGATTGATCCAGGGAGGTGGATCGATTGATCCCATCTTTTTTGGAGATCGGTCGATCTGGATCGGTCAATGCTCGATCCAGCAAATGGCCGGCTTTGTGGATCGATCGATCCAGGAGGTGGATCGATCGATCCCATCTTTTTTTTGCTCGGTTTCGCCGTTTTTCTGTTCTAGGCCTCCGGACTCCGTCCTGAAATGCTTTTAGACCTGAAATGACTCCTAAAAGACTAAAACACTCGATAAAGACTTGATTATGTACAAAAAAGCATGAGTTAGAAAACGTCAAAAACGCAACATATTAGAAATCTTTTGAAATATTGTATATATTGTTAAGGTTCTTGCGAAATCTTTGGCCATAATTGTAGGATCTTATGCCATAACTATTATTTTGGTTATTAAATATTATGAGAATAAATCTTGTTGAAATACAAATATTTGAATCAATTTTATTGTGAAATATTATAAATATTTGTACATTCAAATTAATATAGAGAATATATTAATCGCTTGTACTGTAGTTTAAGGAAACTGAATTTGATTGGTTATGTCTATAATCTATATATGGAAATTATTAAATTGAATTTTATTGTACTAATAATGTATTTATGGTACTAATGTCATAATTATTTCCATTTTTCTATTTAATAGATTCCATTAGAATATATAATACATTTTGTGACCAAGAAATTAAAATATGAGATAGGAATTGAGAAATGGCAAATGCAACTTTGATGCTGGAAGAACGGTGAGAAAATTTCGTAATCATCAAAGTTGTAATGGAATCGAGAAAGGAATTTGTAATGCATATGACTGCATTTGAATACTCTCAATATGACTGCATTTTTAGAACATAATGTACTAAAATTTGTAATGGAATCGAGAAAGAAAGATTCACCGTTCAATATAGTGTTGGCATTAAAGGGATTTGGAAATTTTAAATACCCGAAATTTACCATGTTTGTTTTTGGAAATTTATCCCCAAACAGTAATATTGCATTTTACAATTTTACCATGTTTATTTTGAATTATAAATAATATTCTGTTTGGCAATAGTAATAAAATAAAAGGAATAATATTTATCCAAAATATCAATAGACTAAATTGTATTTTTCCCTGTTTGAACACAAATGTTACCATGTTTTAATAGTATATATAATAAAGTCAATTAGCTAGAAAATACAAAATGAGAGTATAATTAGCAAACTAACAATGATATGACAAAATGACCAAATTACTATTTGGAAGGGATGTAAACTTTACGTTTTTACCCTCAGTTCTTTGCCACCTAAGCCCTTTAAATCTTGGCAAATCTGTACTCTCTTTCTTCTTCCTTGTTTTCTCTCTCTTCCTTCTTCCTTTTTCTCTAGCGTAACCAGGAAAAAAAATCAAGGATTTGATTCTTCATTTTCCCGATGAAGATTCAAGAGAGATCCAGCGAAGGTGAAGATTTCGCGAAGATCCAACGCGATCTGAGTCGGGAAAAAGTTTTCAGGCGAATAGACTCGGGAGTACTGAATCGACACATTGAATTGGGTTACAATTGACATTCTAAACTATTTATAGCATGTTAAACTATTTAGAAACATGCTAAACTATTTATCATACCAAATAAACATATAGATTTCCCTCTAACATTTTGTTTCAGATTGTGTGTTCGAATGTTTTGGTGAATTTGACTCTGGTTGTGGATTTGAACGACAAAGATCTGATCCATGACTTGCTTATGTTCAGCTATGTGAATCTAAAAACAAAATTATTAGATTCCTCTTCTAATGACTTAGGCTACATATATATAATATGCCATTATGGTAAGAGACTATATGAAAAATATACATTCTAGTAACCCGTTTTATGAAACATACATGTCTATACATATACATAACATGTTATATGTTTTTGTAACATGTTAAAATATATATTATACCATATAAACATTTAGATGTATCTTTAACTTTAAGGTTAACGCGGTAATTAAATTATTGAATGTTAATGTAAGATGTTAAAATATTTATTGTACCATATAAATATATATGTTTATTTGTAACATTTTGTTTAACGCGATAACTCAATTATTGTATGTTAATTATCATATTATTTGCTAGACCAACATGTATATAAACAACGAACTATATGTTTTCTTACTATGTTAAAATATTTATTATACCATGTAAACATTTAGATATATCTCTAACGTTTTATTTAACAGAGTAACTAAATTGTTGAATCTTATCTTTCAGATTAATGTATCTATATGCGTGAGCAGAACATTGATTTTACATTTCATCTTCAATCACCAAAAAACCCCAATGTATGACAATAAATCGCCAAAAATACCCAGAAACCAAAATCCATCTAAATTCTCAGAAATTCCACACCTAAACCTCACTGTAAACACAAATCCAAATTGGAACAAAAACTAATCAATCGCCGAAAATACCTAAAAACCTCATTATAAACACAAATCCAAATCAGCTTCCACCACCGTATCCACCTATTCTTCTATCTTCACCATAACCATTTCTTCCATATACATCGCCACCATCCACTCTAAATTGGTGAAAAGTGATTTTCAGATCTGAGCTAAAGGAGACATTAGAGAACATGTGTGGAGGAGAAAATTCGGAAACTGCGGCGGAATCGAAGTAAGCCGATGGAGAAAGAGAATCGGCGTGAAGAGATTCGGTGGTTGTGGATGTTGAGATGGATATGTGAAGAGTTTTAGAGAATAAATCACTATCGTGAGAGAATCTCTCCTCTCTCATGAATCATCGTGGAACTATGGTTTTGGTAATAAAGTTAGAGAGTAAACGAATGAAAGAAAAATGTGAGCAGATGAGAGAGAATGAAGAAGAGTAAAATAGGATTAAAAGAAAAAAACAGTGTCGAAAACATGAAATGGTTACTTACCTAATTTCGGTGGTCACATGGTTGCAAATACTCTATATAATACCGGTACTATACTGTATCCCATTACAAACTATATCTCTTATTCTTCTATATCTTAGCCCTTTCCGTGCTATCATTAAAACATGAATTTTGGTAAGAAAAAGATTGAGAAATTAAACCCTAAACCCTTACTTGTGTCTTGGCTGGTAACGAGAAAGGCAAAAGGAACCGAGTGAGAAATTAACGGTCATGGAAGAAAAATTAAAGCATCTGAGTCTCGTCGGAGCCGGAGCTCTAATCGGATCCCTCTCCACCGTCGCTCTCCTTAAACTTCTCTCCAGGCATAACCCCTTTTATCATCTCACACTCTCGTCATTTCAAATTGAAATTTCGTGATACAGAACCAACAAATCTTGCAGCTTCGAGACTGAACAACCGCTAATTCGAGTTTTTGTCGGTGTTTATCCATTTGCAGGAGTTCAGTGAAGCAGCATGATGAAAACCCAGGAACTAAGCTGTTAGTTTCTTGTGATTATTGAAATCTATTTCTTTGAATCATTGATAAAAAAAAACCCAGAAATTAGTTTTCTTTGTTTGTTCTACGTTTGGATCCAATATCAAAAATGCAAAATTTATTTGCAGGAAATGGTATTGAATCTGAAACAAAACCAGTTGCTGCAGCAATTGGTCAGGATCTTTTGACAGATGAAATTGTTTCTGAACATTTAACCAGGTACCTTTTCAAATTTTAGTGTCTTAATCTCAATGAAATGGAGCAATTTTTTTGAAAAATTTGTAGCTGATACTAAAGAGACACAAAGCTATGATCAAGTTGCTAGGAAACTGTAAGAAAGAGGCAATTAAAAGACTCAAAAAGAATTCTTCTTTCACATTTGTTATTTCGTTATGTTGTAATGTGTGAATCTTCTTGTATAGAGGTTATTAAGCACATTACCTGATAGTATAATGATTCTATAATGGTTTATGCTGATTTCTCTCTCTAGGAATATCCAGTTTTTCGATCTTGAAGCTCAGCGTAAAGTAACTGGATCATATGTTGTGGTCATTGGACTTGGAGGTGTAGGGAGTCATGCTGCATCTATGCTCTTGAGGTCAGGTGTTGGAAAGCTCCTTCTTGTCGACTTTGACCAGGTATTATGGGCTTATATTTGGCTTCGTTATACAAATATACGGTCTGTTACACTCAGAATTTGCATACGAATTTGATCCACTTGGTTTTTTTCCTTCGATGTATTCATGCGCTTATTCTTAATTACTTGAAAAGGTGTCACTTTCACCATTAAATCGACACGCTGTTGCAACTCCGAGCAGATGTTGGTATCCCGAAAGCTTTTTGTCTCAAGAAGCATTTCTCTTCAATATTTCCCGAATGCAGTGTAGAAGCCAAGGTGATGCTGTATGACTCATCGTCCGAAGAAGAAATTCTTTCAGGCAACCCAGATTTCGTTTTGGACTGCATTGACAACATCGATATGAAGGTACCCTTTCTTCATGGACTTGAATTGATCCGTTGATTTCCGCAGAGCTTTAGATTATAGCATCTCTGGTATGTGAGGCAAATGATAAGCACATGTATAATTGCCTCATTTTAAAACAAATGTTAGGTGGGACTTTTGGCTGCATGTGTTAAAAGGGGTTTGAAAGTTCTGTCTGCAACTGGTGCGGGTGCTAGAGCTGATCCAACAAGAATCAGAGTGGCTGATTTAAGAGAATCGACAATTGACCCATTATCTCGATCTGTAACACCTCTAATTCTTTCCTCTATTGAAAGACTTTATTAAGGCATTCATCAAATGAATAAGTATAAATGGTTGATGATTAAAATCTCCTACATGGTTCTTGATTTTTCAGGTAAGACACAGATTGAGGAGAGAACACGGCATTGAAGGAGGCATTCCTGTCGTGTTTTCCCTGGAAAAACCAAAAGCAAAGCTGCTTCCCTTTAAGGGGCCTAATGGGGAAGACGAGAATCCTTCAGATTATCAAGTAACTAATATCAGTTCTTGAAAAACTGAACATTTACATCCAATCTTCACACTAGTCATTGATCTTAATAGCTTGCTTGTGATTTTCAGGTAGTTCCTGGCTTTCGTGTTCGGATAATTCCTGTTCTCGGAACCATCCCGGCTATTTTTGGACAGATCATGGCATCCTATGTAATAACACAGCTTGCAGGTGTGCAAGTTCAGATGGAGCCTATTGTAAATCTTGATTTGGATCATTACCGAATGCTTCATCAACGCCTTATTGAGCATGAGGAGACAGTTTATGGCACATCTGCAGAAGTCCAGGTATTCAGATTTGCCTCAATAATATCCTTACTTTCGATCTGATGATATATTTGTGCTCTTTGTCGCTAAAACTGGTAAAAGAAAAGGAACGGTATGTTACGCCCTTGCCCAGCAATCTCTCGAAGAGCGGTAATGTTTGTGAGGGATAATCCTTGACCGGTGATCAAGGCGGTGGTGTTCGTAGCACCGGGACGTGGAGCAGGCTCGAAGGCGTGGGAATCTACCCGAAAATCCTTCCAACACTCAGCTCGCTACTGTCGCCCTTAGATACGACGAACGGTAGAAGGTCGCCACGAAGGAAGGTGGAAATTCCTTTGATAAGACCGAACTCGAAGTCCTTAGAATCCACTAAAGAAATCGAGAGTTTTTTGAATTTGAGAGAATTTTATTTGATGAAAGATTGTTGTCTCAACAAGTGAGATCACAAGGTTTATATAGAGAAACAAGAGGGGCTGCATGTAAAGCATTTAAACCACCTCGAAAATGAAAGAAAAATAAATGCAAAGTTTGAATTTGAAATAAACTAGAAAATTGAACTAAGACTTGAATAAGTGGTTGAGAAGCTTCTAGGTCTTGCTTGGTTCGAAAATAGGGGATGGGCTTGGGCTTGGGAAAGAAGTGCCAAGGCCTCATTAAAAACCTTGTCATGTAAAACCCATTGGGTAAAAAACATGATTAAGGAAAAGAGTGCACCTGGGCTTGAATCAACACCAATGTGGTGTGAAACACCTCTTCCTTAAAGCCCAAGTAATCTGGTCGGTTGTGGGCTTGGTGAAGGATTCCTCCGATTGCTTCCTTGAGCCGCTTCGCCTTAGCTCGTGTCATTGCTCCTTTGGGTACGGACAAGGCTTCGTCCGGCTCGTCCCCAACCTCGGGCTCTAGCTCTCCTCCTAGTTCCGGTGCCTTGATGTTGCCGTCTAGGATCATATCATGCCCCTCCTCTTGAAAAGGATTTGTCCTCAAATCTGGATTATCTGCAATAAAGGGGATTAAGTCAGCAACATTGAAACTAGAGCTAATAACATACTTACCTTGCAAATCGAGCTTGTAGGCATTGTCGTTGATCCGTTCCACCACACGGAAGGGACCGTCCGTCCTTGGCATAAGCTTGGACTTTCTTTCTTCCGGAAAGCTGTCCTTCCGCAAGTGGATCCACACGAGATCTCCCGGCTCAAAAATTTGCGCACGCCGTCCCTTGTTGGCGTGTTTGCGGTATTGCTTGGTCCTCTTCTCGATGTTCAACCTTGCTTGTTCATGCATGTGTTTAACGAGCTTGGCCTTTTTCTCCCCGTCAAAACTTAAACGCTCAGTGGAAGGTAACGCGGTTAGATCCAAAGGGGTAATAGGGTTAAAGCCATAAACCAATTGAAATGGTGAGAATTTAGAGGCGGAATGAACGGCATGGTTATACGCAAATTCAACATGCGGCAAACAATCTTCCCAAGTCCTAATATTCTTCTTAATCACAGCACGTAAAAGGGTTGACAAAGTTCTATTCACGACTTCCGTTTGCCCATCAGTTTGTGGGTGACAAGTCGTAGAAAACAAGAGTTTAGTACCTAGTTTCGACCACAATGTTTTCCAAAAATAACATAAGAACTTAGTGTCACGGTCGGAGACTATCGTCCTAGGCATGCCATGCAAACGAATTACTTCCCTAAAGAATAGATCCGCGACATGAGATGCATCATCAGATTTATGACAAGGGATGAAGTGCGCCATTTTGGAAAATCTATCTACGACCACAAAGATGGAGTCCCGACCCTTCCTAGTTCTAGGTAAACCAAGGACAAAGTCCATAGACAGATCAACCCACAGAACAGTAGGAATAGGCAAGGGAGAGTACAAACCTTGGGACTGTACCTTAGACTTGGCGTGTTTGCAAGTGACACACCTTCCGCAAATCCGTTCAACGTCTCGTCTCATACGCGGCCAAAAGAAATGCGCGTGCAGCGTGCTTAGGGTTTTAGCCACTCCAAAGTGCCCCATAAGTCTTCCTCCATGTGATTCCCTAACAAATAATTCTCGCAACGAACAGTGAGGCACACAAAGGCGATTTTCATAAAACAAGAATCCGTCTTTCCGAAAATATTTGCCGAAGGCAAACTTTTCACTTGCAAGATACGCTTCTTTAAAATCAGAATCAGTGGCATATAAATCCTTGATTTGTTCAAATCCAAGCAACTTAGTTTCAAGGGTAGAGATGAGAACGTACCTCCTTGACAATGCATCGGCTACAACATTGTCCTTACCTTGTTTATACCGAATGACGTACGGGAAGGTCTCGATAAATTCTACCCAGCGTGCATGACGTTTATTCAGCTTTTGCTGGCCCTTGAGGTGCTTGAGAGATTCGTGATCAGTGTGGATCACGAACTCTTTAGGCCAGAGGTAGTGCTGCCACGTTTGTAGAGCCCGGACCAACGCGTAGAGTTCCTTATCGTACGTCGGGTAGTTCAAGGTGGCCCCTCGGAGTTTCTCGCTAAAGTAAGCAATTGGTCGCCTTTCTTGCATCAGCATAGCACCGATACCTATACCAGAGGCATCACACTCAATCTCAAAGGTTTTCAAAAAATTTGGTAAAGAGAGAAGTGGNTAGATAAATTATATACCATTTATTCTATTTCACCACATACGCATATTACATCATTGACTATTTTTTTTTTTTTTTGAATTTGTATCTTTACTTGGGTGTCATTATTGATACATAACAATGATAGCGATACATCCATATTTGAATCACTATCAATGATTTAACGATAAGATGTTGGCGATGAAACGCCATCGATGGTATCAAGGTTCTTTTTTCAAGCCATCTATATTTTTTTCATTGTTTTAATTTGATATGATATGATTTTTTTTTTCTCATTGTTGACGATAAAACGAACAAATCTCTCAAATCGGTCAGAATATATTGCAGATGTCGTAGATTCCCAAAATTATGGCTTATGTCTCTATTTCACAACTATGTGTAAAGAAACACTTGAAGATCTCGTAAATTGCGTGAGACTTCGACCCCCGAGGAGCATACGCCACACATCTTCAGTTCTTGTAATTGTGAAGCGAACTTGAGGTACGTTATTTATTCTAACTATAAATATATTCTATATTTCCCCAATTTTTTTTTCTTACATATTTTCATAAAGAACTTCTTAAACATTTTTTAAAACTTTTCTTTGTTGGTTCATGTTTGACTTTTGTGATTACCAATTTAAAATTTGATTAACATACACATATATGTCATTTACTTTGATGGTATAATACATGTGATAGTCATCGTATTTTCTTCTAACTGGTGGCGGTTGTTGACCATGGATGTTAAAACATGAAACAAATGAGATACTTTGGTATAAAACCCTTGATAAACCCTTGATAAATAATACATGTGATAGTCATGTACTTTTTTTTAAATGATTTTTTTGATTAAAAATTATTGCATAAATTAATGTTAATAATATACAAATATTGTGTTTGAATACCAATACCAAGTTGGGATGGAGATGTCGGACACTATATGAGTTAAATTCTCTGAATTCGCAACCATGTTGTGATTCTAATTATAAAAGCTTTTGTATTAATTGGTTAGCAGTGATTCTCTAAATCATTTAAATAAAGATGATAAGGAAATATAGTTGTTGGAGTAACATTTGTTTTAAAAAAGTACATATCTATAGGATCGTAAAGAAGATGATGTTGTTGTTGTTGTTGCATTTGAAGCTAGATCTATATTTTACAACATATAAGCTTTAAATATACATATTTCTAAAGATGAAAAAAGTAAAACAAAATGATATATCAAATGAGCAAGGTCTAGTCAATCAGACGTTGACGAATCAATTTCAAGAGCCAAATACTTATAAAATGGTACAATATAACATTTTCATTTCTAAATTTTAGTCACTTTATCTTCAGAAAAAACTAGCATCATCTTCTTTACGATCCCGTTGTTTCAATTCGGTATGTTATTTTAACATCTCAATCCAATAAATACATTTCCTTATCATCTTCTATCTAATTGATTCAGAGGATCTTTGCTAAACAATCAATACAAATGTTCTTATAATTGGGATCACAAACATGGTTGTTAATCCAGAGTATTTTTCTCACTTAGTACCCAACATTTTCATCACAAACTGGTATTGAAATTCAAATGTAGTATTGCTTATATTTACAATATTTACGCAACAATTTTTAATTAAAAAAAAACCAATTTCTTACAATACATGAAAACAATATTTGTCAAATCTTTCAGATCAAAATATCACATTTGCTTCTTCTTTTAGCATCTACGATCAACAAGTGCCGCAATCAGTTTTAGTATATCCTCTAGCTTTTTATCCTCCAAGACCAAAGGCTCAATGTAAGCTTTCCGCAAGTGGTTCAATGGATTAGTGATGGAATTTCAAATTGGTAATCGCAATAAAACTTGAAAAATATTAGAAATAATTAATTTCAATTGTAGATTAAAAAGGTAGTATTTTCAGTTGTGTTATGTATGAAATTATTGATTCTATTTTAAAACCACCTGGCAGTGAATGGAAAAATTTGTGTGTGTTTTATATAGTAGTGTAAGTTCGTTCTCACTTTTAATATGATTTACTAATAGTCCTTTCCGAAATGATTTTTTTTCGTACTAATATTGGACTGAATCTCATATTTTCTCTTTTTGGGATCAGTTTAACATTATTAGATAACAAGTGAAGAGAGGATACACATGACTTTTATATGCTAGTGTCTAGTGAATAGTGTACGTCTTTTTGCACTTTTAGTGGATTCCTAATCTTATAAACATTTTATCCATGATTTTAAAAACATATAATTTGTGAAATCGTATCCATGCACAAATCAAACATTGGTAGTATCTATAATTGTTCGCTAAGTAAAAACATAACTACATATATAGGAAGATTTTCATCCCACCTTCATATATTTTTTTTTTTTGAATCTAATGTTAAATTATACTCAAAAGAAAAATAATGTTTTTACAACCTTCGTTGTTACATTTTCAAGCGTAAGCAAGTTCTATACTAAAACTAATGTTTATCTTGTGGAGAACCATGTTCTCAACCCATCCTCGTATCTCATATCCCCGTCGCTTCGAATCGAACAAAGTTGGTTTCGAATGCTTTTGTCTATTATCTTTGAAAGCCGGAACGGTGTTGAAGGGAGTTCCCCATGTCGACGGTTGTTCCTTTCTCTCCATATCGAGTGGACTGAGATTTGGAAAGCATACCTTACCAAGAAGGCACTTGTGCTGTCTCGCGTCCGGGCAGTGAGCACCTCTTCAATATCCTTCCATTCACATGAGAATTGGTCCTTTAGTAACCCTTTCACTAGATTCTCCCACACTTTCCTCGTATAAGTACAAGAGAAAAATAGATGATCTCTTGTCTCCATCGGATCATCGGAAAAAACACATTTTGTGTCTGCATTCGCACTCCAAATCTTGATCCCACCTTCATATATATGTATATATATATATATATCTTTCTCTCACGTTCATAAAATACATTGATGTTGAAAACATTTATACATTGATAAAATGCATTGCTTATCTGAATGAGAGGGAGAAAGTATTAACATTCATTGTCCTTATATTTTTAGATTCAATGAATTTTTCCTTCTAAGACTCCACTATATATATATATATATATAGATATATGTCAAAAAAAAATTAATATATTTTATCAACAAAATAATATTAAAACTTCAAATTTGATATTATTTTGTTGATAAAATAATATTGAAATTTGTGTGATATATATATACACGGAGCAGAGTTTTAGAAGGAAATTTCATTGAATCAAAATATATAGGGACAATGAATGTTAATACTTTTTTCCCTCTCATTCAGATAAACAATGCATTTTATCAATCCAAAAGTTTTCATCAATGTATAAATATTTATCACATATTCATAGTCATACACAACATAAAATTGTTGAAATTAATTATCAAAAACTTGCTAAAGATAATAGAAATATATATAGAACATTTACAAGTTTTCAAAATATCTAAGCCTTAATTCCAACATTATAAATCCCAAATAACATATTAAACCTCATATAAACCATAATTTTTATTTCTTAAACACAAAGGCTTCTTAAACCTTATTGAAGTTTATGAACATTTCATAAAAAAAATCTAAACCGTAAACATTAAATTTTAAACCCAAATTAATCGTCGTCTTAAACTTTGTTGAAGCTTACGAATCTTAATCAAAATATCTAAACCATAAACATAAAATGTTAAACTCAAATCATCGTCTTAAACTTCTTAAAATCTCATAAACTCTAAATGGAAAAAATAAAATAAACAGAATCAAAATGAATAGTGGTTTTACTTCAGTATACATACCAAAGCAAACCAAACTAAATATATTTTTTTGGAGAAAATATATATAGTTACCTAAGATGTTTTATCAAATCGAACCAAAACCATGCATATTGAAGTTAACTTTTGAATTTTATTTCAACAAGTTTTCTCCGAATCTGAACCACAATAGGATCTAAAACATAGTTCTAAACTTTAGAAACAGGTTCTTTGAGTGAGTGATTAAACCCCAATATGCAATAACTGTTAGCACGTTTTAGTTTATAGCACAATAAATGACTATGGGACTGAGAAGTCAAAAACTAGAAAACATCGGAAAACATGAAGAAAGGTGGTTAAGTGATGCCGGGTCATAAGGAAAAGAGATCCACGACGTATCTGTCGTTTTAAAGGCACTTTGCTGGAAAAAGAGTAAGAAATGTGGTGTTTTGGTGAAGAGAATGACCTAACATGTTTGAAAAAGAAGGTGAAACCATGTCTCGAGGCCAAGGAAAGGGAATGCGTTTAAGATTGAGAAGAGAGAGTTGAATGCTCAAGACTTTTTAGAGTGAGAAACAAGTGAGAGGATATCATGTTAAGTATATGAAAATGGGAATCAAGATTCGAATACATTCCTCGTAAAGAAGAGGATTTTATTTATAGAAGTTACCTAACCCGGAGTAATATACCGTGTCACACAGAGATCCACTGGATTGAACGAGAATCCGCCAAGTTGAGTCGATACCTTCTAAGTTAAGATATATTTGAAATAGTTATTAATTATGATTTCATAAGTGTCAAATATATTAAAACAATTTGAATACGACAGAATGTTTTTTTCCTGGGCGAACGCAAGTAATAATCCCACGGGTATGCAAGCTCGTGGGGTACCTGCATTTCTATATCAAACATTTGGGCTTAAAGGACCGCGATCTCTGACATTGTATTAGTGATGACCTCGCATCATCCAAACAAACCTAGAGCCCACTAACACATAAGCAACACTCTAAATTCCAAGCGGTAATCGAACTTTGACGGGTTAGCGCCTTGAGACCTAGGTTGTCATCGTTCTATCCGGCTACCACCGCTAGGCTAGGAATATATTTTTAATATCTTTAATATTTTCCCTACTAAGAGTATGCAAGCTCGTGGGGTACCTGCATTTCTATATCAAACATTCGGGCTTAAAGGACCGCGATCTCTGACATTGTATTAGTGATGACCTCGCATCATCCAAACAAACCTAGAGCCCACTAACACATAAGCAACACTCTAAATTCCAACTGGTAATCGAACTTTGACGGGTTAGCGCCTTGAGACCTAGGTTGTCATCGTTCTATCCGGCTACCACCGCTAGGCTAGGAATATATTTTTAATATTTTCCCTACTAAGAGGCTCGAACCTGGGATCTCCCAAACACAAAGACAAGGGTACCACTAAACCACGAGTGTCTTGGCGAATATGACAGATTTCATACAAAAATCAAAGGAAAACAAAAATTTACTGATATTGTGTTCATCTTCTTTGTTGTCTTATTCTCCATCTTCTTCTCCACTTTGTTTCGGCTTTTTTTGTGTTCAAAATATCGTTAGCGACCAAATATTCTTTTTTCTAATATCAATTGATTATAAAAAAAAATATTTATTAAACGTACTGGAATAAGTCACAAAACAATGGCAACACAATGATTATAAATGATAATAATAATAAAAATTATCGTTCATATAAAAAAATAAAACGACAATTCCTAATATATTTACATCTGTGTATCCTTCTATCTGACTGAAGATGGAGTCAAGATCTCTAACGGCGCGCCTGGTATAGGTTCCAACACTTGAGCTTTTGGGAGCTCTCGTGACAATAATTTATGCATACACAAATAAAACATCGAAGCATTATTACCATTCTTAGATAAAGAAAACATTTGATTTCATCAGCAAAAAAAAAAAAAAAAAAAGAAAACATTTGATTTGGATTAGATTCTTTTTTTCTTTTTGGGTTTAAGAAGCTGCACCTTAAATGATTCCATCGTTCCTTCGTTCAAGAAAAACCCGACTGAAAAACTACAAAATGCAAGAGTGCATATACATTTTCTTGAAGTTACATGATATATATTACGAAAAACAAGATAGATGATTATTTTACTTGGCTTTTAAGAGTTAAGAATTGGATAGGGATTAATAAATTAGACTAAGAAAAATGAAAAAAAAGTCACTTACATTCCTAAAAAGAGGATCCAAGCAAAGGCTTGCATTTGGAGTTGCAATTACCTTTATGTCTGCAGATATCTCAGAAAGTGGCCTAAGGGTATTCAGATGACAAAGATCATCAAGGCTTTGAGTTATGAGCAGGCAATCAACATCAGGGAGATCATCAAGCTGCAGAAAATATTAATCTTAGAAACCCACAATCACGATTAGAGAGAACTGTTGATGAAACTGCAATGCAAAACATATTATTAGAGCAAAAACTCCAACAGAACTGATGTCTCTGCAAAACGATGCCGTCTCTGCAAAATCAGAGTCTTCTGTGTCTCAAAACGGCATCGCATCAGCAAGTAAAGCACATATGGGCCAAGAAGAAATTAAGCCCAGTCGCATTCCAGAAAGTGAGAAGGAAAAAGCAAAGATGATGAAAAGCCCATTCGTACACAACAGAAGCTCAAGCAAACACTCTAACAATGAAAAGCAGAGCTTCTCTGTACAAGACAAAACGCAGAGTTCATGAGAATCAGAGCAAAAGTAAGAGTACGGAGATCACATTGAAGAATCGCTTCCAAGCCCTTGATTCTCTATATTAAATATGATTTTGCCATCTGTAATGAACGCCTAGGGTTTTAGTTGCTTTTGTAAAGACTAAATCGAAAGAAATCAAAAGGAATTTTCATCGTCTTCATCTTTATTTCAAGCTTTGCGCTTCCTCTTTCATGATATCAGAGCCATGGAACATGGACCCATAAGCTTTTTACTATCCCCTCGCTGAATATCACGAACTGTGTTACAATTACTCTTATTGAGAGAAATTACATTCTCTGAAAATCTCAGTTTGAGTCTTTCCTCTATGGACAGGGTCTCTCGGCTTTGTTACGGGAGCTTACACACCGCCTGGACACACCATCGTCGTCCCTGCAATTAATGGCCAAAACTCTGACGTTCCAAATCCAGATTTCCAGTTTTGTGGAAGACAGATCAGGTTGTGAAGTCGTGGCTCCTTGGCTCCTTCTCCGAAGACCTTCTGAGTGTGGTGGTCAGCTGCAACACGTTTCACGAGGTATGGGTTGCACTTGCTAACCATTTCAATAAGGTTTCTTCTTCATGGCTGTTTGAACTACAAAGGAGATTACAAACAGTTTCAAAGAATGAGAAATCCATGGTTTATTATCTAAAAGAAGTCAAAGCTCTCTCTGACCAACTAGCCTTTGTTGGAAGTCCGGTTACAGAAAAGAAACAAGTATTGAGGGTTCAATGGATGTTTTTCCATGTCCTACCTTTGATGATGTTGTCCCGAGACTAACTAGATATGATGATAGACTCCAAAGCTACAATGTAACCATGGATGTTACACCTCACTTGGCCTTTAATGTTGCTCGCTCAAACTAGTTCTCAGGCTATTACAACAACCGTAAAGGAACCATGGTTCTGGTTCCTTATCTACTAAAGGACGTGGCTTCCATCAACAAATCTGCTCTTATCAAGGCTCCTATGCATATGATATTTGCATATTTTAACTCTTTTTAACGTATATTTCATTTGGCTTTTGTGTCTTTTGCATGCATTTTTGTAGCTTTTCCTTAACATTCCATCAACTTAGAGACATTAGTCAGTTTAGAATAGGTCCTAGTGAGTCTTGCATTGTTTGGAGTGTTTGTAGGTGCTTATGGAAGCATTGAGGAGTTTGGAGATGATGGCATTTGGATCAAGAGCAAAGGAAATCGCCTAAGGAAGAGAAGTACAAGGAGAAGAGGAAAATATAAGCCATTTCGGGGTCCTGCATCGGCATGATGCATACCGAAATGACTTCTGTTTAAAAACAGAAGTCATTTCGGGATCCTGCATTGGTATGATGCACACCGACGCCAGTAGAGAAGAAGAGACAGGAGAATCCTCGGGGTGCCACATCGGTATGGTGCATACCGATGCGATCTTGCCGGACCATTCGGCTAACTCACATCGGTGTCGTGCATCGGGAAACAGCACACCGATGCAGCTTCCCTCAGACGAGACATGAGAATCCTCGGCATCATGCATCGGCGAGAAGCATACCGACGCGACTCCTCCGGACAATTCGGCTAACTCACATCGGGGTGCTGCATCGGTATGATGCACCCCGATGTGACTCCTGCGACCCAACTCTATATAAATGATTAGAGACCTAATGAAGCATCTATCTTGTTTTTGACTTTGTAAAACTCGACTTTAGAGAGAAAAAGGGAGATTGTAAGAGATTCTTGAGTGATTTATGCAAGTTCTTGTTTAATTCTATCATCTATCTATTTTCTTATCATCTTCCATGAATCTAAACACTTCCTTTATGGGATTTGTGGAGATAAACATTGGTTGTAAGTAGTTTTCTAGAATTCTAGGGTGAAGTAGATTTAGGTAATTTTAGTGTAAATCAATGATGTTAGGGCCTAGATTATTAATAATCTTTCCTTGTTTAGTGTTCTTAATGCTAAATCGACCATGATCAAGTTGATTTAGATCATAAGGAATTTCTCGCGCGGAAGGTGTTCGATAAAATTCTCCAATGAACTAATCAAAGGATATTACATTCTTAGCATATGGAAATAGTTGTCTAAGATTTTTATTGATTAAATGATCTTGTTTCTAATGCTTGGAAATTATTAATTCACAAATGGGAATTTGTTCTTGATTTGGTAATTTCACTAATTCCAAGGAATTGAGTTAGTCTTGTTTAATGATTGTGATCTAAAGATTATCATTACTTGAGTATATTGGCATCATTGTGAACCTCTAAAGTTACCAACAATCGCATACTTCACCTTTGGATTCGTTTTTAGTATTGTCTTAAACCGTAATTTGCGTTTTAGTTTGATTTTCTATCTTTTACTTTAGTTAAATCGAACTTGTTTTCAATATCATTTAGGTTGTTAGAAAACCTCTTCTTGAATTGCTTAGATTAAGAATTTTTATGTATTCTTAGTGTTTAATTTTAACCCATTATGGATTGACATTTCAAGTGCTACAATGACATGAGTACACTTGGATAATTGAACACGAAAATATCCGTTATCAATTTGGCGCCATTGCCATTTGGGTTTAGCATTAATCATTAGGATTTTGATTCTTCTTGAGACTAAGTTTAATATTTACTTTGTTACCTAATCTCTTTCGCTTTGTTTTATCCTCTTCTCATATAGGTGCACGAACACGAGATCAAGAGGAAGTGCAAACCTTGTTGAACGTGTTCTGTGAGCTAGAACGAGCCAATACAAGAGAAAGACAAGAACGAAGGCGTGCTCAACACATTGAAAGGTTGGGTATGGAGGCAGCTCAAGACCCTACGATTGCAAACCAAGAAGCACCCGTTCATGGTGTTGGTTCACAAGGTGTTGGTGTGCACCGAGTTCCAATTCATCCCCCACGACCTCCAAGACCAATTGGAGCCGGTGATGCACCAAACACACATGCTAACCGCCAAGGGATAGCTCCACCACCGGTTGAACACAATAACTTTGAGATCAAATCCGGTATTATCTCTATGGTGCAAAACAACAAGTTCCATGGGCTGGCCATGGAGGACCCATTAGACCACTTGGATCAATTCGATCGCATTTGTGGTATGATGAAGATAAATGGTGTCTCGAAAGATGGTTTCAAGTTGCGCTTGTTCCCATTCTCGCTTGGAGACAAGGCACATCAATGGAAAAAGAACCTTCCACAAGATTCAATCAAAACTTGGGACCAATGCAAGAAGGCTTTTCTTGCAAAGTTTTTCTCCACCACAAGAACATCAAGGCTTCGAAATGAGATATCAAGCTTCACTCAAAGGGGAACGAGAGTTTTTGTGAGGCTTGGGAACGCTTCAAAGGATTCACCATGCAATGTCCTCACCACGGTTTCTCGGACGAGTCTCTTCTTAGCACTCTTTACCGCGGTGTCCTTCCCAAGTTTCGTATGCTACTTGATACCGCGAGTAATGGAAATTTCTTGGGAAAAGAAGTGGATGACGGCTTACAATTGGTGGAAAACTTGGCACAAAGCGACGGTAATTATGGAGAAGACTATGATAGATCTTCAAGGGGCGGTGGAGAGTTTGATGATAAAAAACGAGAAGGGACATCAAAGCTCTAAACGACAAGATGTATAAGCTTATCCAAGCTTCACAATCAACCGTCAACTTTGTTGGTGATTACGATGACAACCAAAACTATCAAGAAGGAGTTGATGGCGATAATAAGCAAGAAGAAAGTCAATTATGTGGGTGGTCAAGGTGGCTACCAAGGAGGCTTCAACTCAAACTATAGGAATCACCCAAATTTTTCCTATAGAAGCAACAATGTGGCAAATCCTCAAGACCAAGTGTATCCTCAACAAAACACTCAAGGTCAAGGCTTTCAACAAAAGAACTTCGTCCCTTCCAACCAACAAAGACCATTTGTTCCAAGGAACAACTTTCAAGGAAACCAAGGTGGGTTTCAACCAAAGCAACAATCTACCCCACCTGGTTTTATGCAACAAGGACAAGCAAGCAACACAACGCCTCAAGACAACGAGATGAAGAACATGCTCCAACAACTATTACAAGGCCAAACTCAAGGAGCCATGGATTTGAGTAAGAAAATGGCGGAAATCCACAACAAGGTGGACAGTTTTTACAATGACTTCAACTCTAAATTTGAGTCATTGTCGTCTAAGATCAAGCAAATCGAGGGCAAAGGAGCCTGTTCCTCGACACTCCCTCAAGGTACTTTACCGGGAAAACCCGAAACTAATCCAAAGGAGTTTTGCAACGCTATTACATTACGTAGTGGAAAAGAGCTTCCCTCACGAGAGCTTCCATCTAATCTCAACGAGGACATTGTGAACCAAAGTGGGGAGGTGGTCATTGAGAATGAAGAGAATGTGGGTGAAGAAGATGCTGTTTTGGGTAAAGCTAAGGGAACAATGATTGTAGAAGACAAACCCGCGGGAACACCTACAAAGAAGAAGACTACCTTTGTCCCGCCACCTTATGAGCCCAAACTTCTTTTCCCGGGTCGCTTCAAGAAGCAACTCATGGAGAAATATAGGGCGATTTTTGATGAGCAAATGGACAAGGTCCAAGTGACTATGCCCTTGGTTGATGCTTTCTTGTTAGTCCCACAATACAACAAGTTTCTCAAAGACACAATCAGGATAGAACCAAGGATTTATAAGGAATGGTTGTTCTTTCCCATGAGTGTAGTGCCATAATTCAAAGGAAAGTTATACCAAAGAAGTTGGGAGATCCCGGAAGTTTTACTCTTCCTTGTGCTCTTGGGCCACTAGCGTTTAAACATTGCTTGTGTGATCTTGGAGCAAGTATGAGTTTGATGCCTTTCTCGGTGGCAAAACGTCTTGGCTTCACCGTCTACAAAACTTGTAGAATCTCTCTCGTGCTAGCGGATAGGTCGGTATAACACCCAATTGGAATGCTTGAAGATTTACCGGTACGAATTGGAGACTTTGAGGTACCCACCGATTTTGTTGTTCTTGAGATGGATGAAGAACCCAAAGATCCTCTCATCTTTGGAAGGCCATTTTTAGCCACTGTCAGGGCTACCATAGATGTGCGAAAAGGGAAGATTGATCTTCATTTGGGCAAAGATGATGTGCTTAAATTTGACATCAATGAGATGATGAAGAAGCCCACCATCGATGGTCAAGTCTTCAACATTGAAGCTATGGAGGAGCTAGCGAATGAGCTTCTAGAGGAGTTAAACTTGGAGGATCATCTTCAAATTGCTTTGACAAAGGAGCATGGTGAAAACGGGTATCTTCATGAGGAGAGTGTTGGTTACATGAAGTTGCTAAATTCGCACAAGGAAATAGATGGAGAGAACTCGTTTTTGGAGCTAAATGACGAAGAACTTGTCAAAAACGGGTTAGAACACAATGTGAGTGCTTTGGAAATTGACTACATGAGTGCCTTAGATGTCGACCTAGAGGACGAGCAAGAAGCTAGCAATGGTGAGACTAGTTTCGATGAGGATTGGAGCGAACTCAAAGCCCCAAAGTCGACCTCAAACCACTCCCAAGTGGACTAAGGTATGCGTTCTTAGGTCCAAATGAGTCATACCCGGTGATAGTTAATGATGAGCTTAGTGAAAATGAGACTTCCACCCTTTTGGAAGAATTGAAAAAATTTAGGAAAGCCATTGGATATTCACTTGACGATATTAAGGGAATTTCTTCGTCTCTTTGCACACATCGGATCCATCTAGAAAATGAATCAATGACTTCTATTGAGCATCAAAGAAGGTTAAATCCTAATTTGAAAGAGGTTGTCAAGAAAGAGATTCTTAAACTTCTAGATGCGAGGATCATTTATCATATATCCGATAGTACTTGGGTATCCCCGGTCCATGTAGTGCCTAAAAAGGGTGGAATCACGGTTATTAAAAACAAAAAAGATGAACTAATCCCAACTAGGACTATCACCGGCCATAGAGTGTGTATTGATTATCGGAAACTTAACTCCGCCACTAGAAAATATCATTTCCCTCTACCCTTTATTGATCAAATGCTTGAAAGACTTGCAAACCATCCATATTATTGCTTTCTAGATGGGTACTCGGGATTCTTTCAAATCCTGATTCACCCTAATGATGAAGAGAAGACGACATTTACATGTCCTTATGGTACCTTTGCTTATCGAAGGATGCCATTTGGGCTTTGTAACGCACCAACAACCTTTCAAAGGTGCATGATGTCGATCTTCTCGGATTTAATCGAAGATATGGTTGAGGTGTTTATGGATGATTTTTCTGTGTATGTGCCTCGTTTGCTTCTTGTTTGTCAAATCTTTGCAAGGTACTCACTAGGTGAGAGGAAGCAAATATCATCTTGAATTGGAAGAAGTGCCATTTCATGGTGCGAGAAGGCATTTTACTCGGGCATAAGATCTCGGAAAAAGGGATTGAGGTAGACAAAGCAAAGATCGAAGTGATGGTGGGATTGGAACCGCCAACCACGGTGAAGGGCATTCAAAGCTTTTTGGGTCATGCCGAGTTCTATAGACGGTTCATCAAAGACTTCTCGAGGATAACAAGACCTCTCACAAGGCTTCTTTGCAAGGAAGTAGAGTTCAATTTCGATGGAGAATGCCTTGAAACGTTTTTAGAAATCAAGAAAGCTCTTGTGAGTGCTCCAATTGTGCAAGCACCGGATTGGGATCTTCCTTTTGAAATCATGTGCGATGCTAGTGACTTTGCGTTCAAAAGAAGGACAAGAAGATACATGTCATCTACTATACTAGTAGAACCTTGGATGACGCTCAAACGAGATATGCAACCACAGAAAAGGAGCTCTTAGTGGTGGTTTATGCTTTTGAGAAGTTTCGCTCCTATTTGGTGGGATCCAATATCGTGGTATACACGGATCATGCCGCCTTGAGACACTTGATAGCAAAGAAAGATGCCAAGCCAAGGCTTCTAAGGTGGATTCTCCTTCTTCAAGAATTTGACATCGAGATTAAAGATAAGAAGGGTATTGAAAACGGAGTAGCGGACCACTTGTCGAGGTTGAGAGTTGAGGAGACAATTCCCATCGATGATTCTCTTCCTGAGGAACATCTTATGATTGTTGGGATGTTGAAGAAGAGCTATCATGCGATGTTCTTTAGAGATGTAACCCATTTCTATTGGGACGATCCTTATCTCTACAAGAGATGCTCGGACAGTCTTTACCGAAGATGCATCCCGGAAGAAGAAGTAAATGGAGTGCTATATCATTGTCATGGCTCGGTTTATGGAGGACACTTTGCTTCCTTCAAAACCGCAACAAAAGTGCTTCAATCCGGGTTATGGTGGCCAAGCTTGTTCAAAGACGCTCACACCTACGTTTCATCATGCGATGCTTGCCAACGAAAGGGGAACATAAGTAGAAGGGATGAGATGCCCCAAAACCCCATCTTGGAAGTTGAAGTGTTCGATGTATGGGGAATTGACTCCATGGGACCATTTCCCTCTTCTTATGGCAACCAATACATCTTGGTAACGGTTGACTATGTTTCCAAGTGGGTTGAAGCGATTGCTAGCCCGACGAACAATGCAAGGGTGGTTCTAAAACTCTTCAAATCAATAATTTTCCCGAGGTTTGGGGTACCAAGAGTGGTGATAAGCGATGAGGGGAGCCATTTCATCAATAAGGTGTTTGAGAGCTTGCTCAATAAGCATGGAGTCAAACACAAAGTTGCCATTCCTTATCACCCTCAAACGAGCTGGCAAGTAGAGGTTTCGAACCGCCAAATCAAGGCAATATTGGAGAAAACTGTGAGTAGTTCAAGGAAAGATTGGGCTAAGAAGCTAGACGATGCTTTGTGGGCATACCGAACCGCATTTAAGACTCCCATTGGTACTACACCGTTCAACTTACTCTATGGGAAGTCATGTCATTTGCCCGTTGAGTTAGAGTACAAAGCATTGTGGGCAGTCAAGTTGTTGAACTTCTACATTAAGACGGCCTCGGAAAGACGTCTTATCCAATTACATGAGCTAGATGAAATCCGTCTCGATGCCTATGACAGCTCAAAGATCTATAAGGAACGGACGAAGGTGTTCCATGACAAGAAGATTGTCAAGAAAGGTTTCAAAGTTGGAGACCAAGTGTTGCTCTACAACTCTTGGTTGAAGCTGTTTCCTGGGAAACTGAAATCGAGATGGTCGGGACCGTTCAAGATCAAGGAGGTACAACCTTATGGCACGGTGACGCTATGGAACAACACCGGTGGGGAATTCACGGTTAATGGGCACATACTCAAACCATATTCAGCATCAAAATTCATTAAGGGACCTCGGTTCCTCTCTCGAGCCCATCACCCGTCTAAAAGGGTACCAAACGTCAAGTTTAGTGATGTTAAACAAGCGCACTTGGGAGGCAATCCCATGGTTATCCTTGTAAATATTTGATTCTAGTTTCTCTCTAGTTCCTTTTTATGTTCTTGTTTCGTGTTTTCAGGTTTTGTGGGTTCAATTTGGATCAAGGAGGAGGAAAACGATTCCAAGGAAACAACAGAAACCACATCGGTATGGTGCATCGAATGATGCATACCGAAATAACTTCTGTTTAAAAACAGAAGTCATTTCGGGGTGCTTCATCGGTGTAATGCACCCCGATGTAAACCCCCAGAATTTCACAGGAGAATCCTCGGTTTCGTGCATCGGTGAAGTGTATACCGATGTGATTTCTCCGGAGAAAACACTCGATCCACGTCGGTGTTGTGCATCGGGGTGATGCATACCGAAATGACTTCTGTTGGATAACATAAGTCATTTCGGGGTGATGCATCGGTGTACTGCACCCCGATGTGACTTCCTAGAAATCCAACAGGGGAATCCTCGGTGTCCCGCGTCGGCATCCTGCACACCGATGTGGTTTGGCCCAGGTAAGTCAAATTTCTCCTGCGCGTTGACTCGGTTTGAAATGGTCCGGTTTACTCGATTTTGACCGGTTTAACATGATTTTTGACCAATTCAAACCGGGTTTGACCCCCTTTGACCGAAAAATCTCTCTCTTCTTTCTCCTTTGGTCGCGAAACTTTTTCTTCTTTCTCCTCACTTGCGATTTTCCTCAAAAATTTTCACAAATATTCTCTCAATTCTCAACCGATTTTCGTGATTCAAAAACCCATGTGCTCGATTTCTTGAGTTATTCATCATCCTCATATCGATTTCGACCCCAATTCATCAACAAGGTATGCTCTCTCTTACCCATGGCAAATCCATGTTTTTTTACAAAAATTTGAAATTGTTAAAAATGCTTGAGTGAGACTCGATTTTAGGTGGGAATGCTTTGGTTTGATTGCTTGTTGTATGGGTTGTCGATTTCATGAGCAAACTTGGAAGAATCGTGGTGAAAATTTGAAATTTTGATACCTAGGGTTCATGAGAGTGAATAGTGACGAAAATCCAAAATTTTTGGGGAAATTGCTTGATTGTTGGGGATCTTATTAGCGATTGCATGCCTTAGCTATTCTTGAAAGATGTCATAAGGATTTGGCATGTCACATTGGCAAATTGGTGAAATTAGTCATCACGATTCAAAATTTTATTAGAATTTTTTACAACTTTGGCTAATTGTGATTTGTCTCTCTCTTAAAGGCACAATGACTCGCACTAGTAATCAACAAAACCTCGAACAAGCAGCACATGCTCCTCGTAAAGAACGGGAAAAGGAAATACCTCAAGAGCTCAAAAGGAAAAAGCAAAAGGGAAGAAGATTGCATCACAAAGAGAAGTCGTTGCAAATGAAAGCGGAAGCGAGGGTGGAAGTGACCGGCCTGAGATTCAGAAGAAGAAAGCCCCTAAACCAAAAGAAAAACCGCCAACATATTCAGAGCTTTACAAGAAGTTCATGGGCGTTGGCTTCAAGGCGACTAAGTACCCAGACCACGTCCTACTCGGAATCCAAGATGATATTAGACTCCTCTGCAAGAACATGGGTCTCAAGAAGTTTTTCGACATGGCGTTCCCCGCCTACCAAATCGCCACGGGCCAGTTTTTGGCCTCTTTGTCTGCCACCTTCTACAAGTTCGGGAAGCCTCTCGATAACAAAAACCACGGGTTTATCGAGTTCCGGGTTAATCGCATGCACTACAAGATGACATTCCGTGAATTGAGTGCACTATTTGGGTTCCCGGTATAAGGGACATCAGAAGCTAAATACTTCTTCTTCCCCCCAGAGGAACTCGAGAACTTGTGGAAAACCATTGGAAGTGGTGTTTTCAAACCGGGAGAATCGAAAAGAGCTCTCATTCGTCATCCCGCCCTTCGCTATTCACACAAGATGCTTGCTCATACAATATTTGCTAGGCGCGAAACGGGCATGGTTCTCGAAGATGAGTTGGGATTGTTGGACATCGGGTTAGCACCATTTCTTGTCACTTTCTCGAATGGGGTTAGAGTCAAAGGAGAGTCTTATCGGCCAAACCTAGCCTCGGTCCTTGTCCGGTACCTCCTTCACTACAAGGATTGGGTGTGGACATCGATAGACAAGACCCCACAATTGAGCGTGGGCGGGATTATCACTCCTATATTAGAAGCTTGTGGGATAGATGCGGGATCGGTCAAAGAAGGGAACAAAGTTGGGCTCACAGCTGGACTAGAGCATATAGATGCGTTCTACCTCAACAAAGCACGTTTTCTAGGAGAAAAGATTGGGAGTTCTTATGCCTACAAGTTCGAGCTCGACATAAAGGACGTGGTGAAGATTATGCTACCAAATCAAGCTCTCGCCATGGTTCATGAACGGAGCAACATAGCATTCTCCCTGATTAGTGACCAGCTCTATAACCCCGCCATTCACCCAACACTTGAAGCCATTCGCAAACTGGGGTCACGTGGAACAAAGTCTTCTGCGTGTACAAATGAAGGCTCAACTAATGCTGGTGATGAAGAGGAACCTCAAGGCACAATGAACCCCGTTTATGGAAGTGAGCGCTATTATTTCCAACCGTACGGTGAACCCATTATCGACACCGCTTCACGCCAAGCGCATCAACAAATCAAACTCCTTCAACGGTGGAACAAATGGCAAGATAAGGCCATAAGGAAGTTGGTGAAGACAGTCAAGGGAATGAAGAGCCAAGCCAAGGATATGAAGAAGCAAATCAAGGAGCTAACGGCAAAAGTTACCGGAGCGAGTTCGTCTCACGGTCAAGAGGTGCAAACTGAAAACGAAGGGACCGGTGAGAACGACATGAACGTCGAGAGGCGCCACTCTTTCCATGGAAACACGGAGACCCATATTAATGACGAGCAACCACGCGCTTCTTCCCATGAGCGGCGTAGAAGAAAGAGGAGAGCGGTGAGATCACCAACGCCGTGCTCGAGCAACATGTCCTACTCAATGGACACATCCTCTTCGGTCGAATTCTAAAAGGTAACACTCTATTTTTGTAAATAAATATCTTTTTTCTTATGTTTGCATTTTTCTTAGTTTCTCTTATTTCGGTACTTCCCACGGATTTTCTTATACACCGAGACGGTGTTAAGTAAGTTCGGGGGAGGTACCCGTAGCTAATCTTGTGTTTTGTTTTGTTTTATTTTTCCTGAGTCTCATGCATCCATATATTGCATAGAAAAAATTTGAAAAATACAAAAAGAAGTCATATAGTTTTTGCATTGCATTCTTCTTTCTTATTTTTAGGATTGAGTCCAGAAGCATTTAGGAACACATTGCATATGCATAGGGAGCAATGATAGAAACAAAATCTTAGCATTTAATTCAATGTGATGCCCTTGTTAATCATACCATATTGCTTGAACATCTCTTGAAAAACTTCCTACTTTGAACTCTCCACTTGAAACTTATTGTCTTGTCGATGTTTGCTTAATTTGAAACCAACTCCTTGACTATTGGACTTAATTGAACTTAATTTTCTCACTTATGGGCTTGTGTATGCTTAACCATGGTCACCTTAAAACATCCAAGTCATCTTAGCATTAAACTTTACCACTCTTGTTGACTTGGGTGGCCATTTTTACTTATAAATGGTTTCCCCACCTTTGAACCCAACCATTTCTTTCCGCCCTTGATGATTTTGTGGATGAGGCCTCTTTCATTGATAGTACTACTCTTGTAAAATCTCGTAAGTATCGAGAACGACAAAGGATAGCTTCCATTTGCTAGGTTTGTTGTTCTTGGGAAATTGGCTAGTGATTAGGGATTGAGAATGGTGTTGAGAGTTATTGGTGTTTGGGGAATGAGAAGCAAAGAAAGAAAAGAAAGATCATGGTTTGAGAAAGTTGATTCCTAGAAAAATAAGTATAAGAAATTTTCGATTCCAGCTCGATACCTAGAAATGAAAGAAAGAAAGAAAAGATTAGTAAAAAAAAAAAAAAAAAAGGGAAAGGAGTAGTGATGAAAGAAAAGAAAAAGAATCGAAATAGCAAAATGAATTTTCTAAGGAATGATTTGAAAAGAGAAATGATCAAAAGGGTAGAGGTTTGACATAGCGATGTGCAATGTCTCTATCTTTATCAAAAAGGGTAACCTCTTTACCCTTCTGCAGAGGTCGACCTTCAACCACCATTCCTAAATTCTGAACGATAAAGTTAATAGTATTAATATTTGTACTCTCACTCCTTCTTTGAAATCAGCAACACTCTCAGATGTTTCAGCATCACCATTAATTTTCTGACAGAAGGAAAATGAATTATTAAATGTCATAAGACTAGTTGACCAAGTGTCATATGAAAATACTTACCTTCTTTCCAGCCAAGTCTCGGACCATTGCCTTTAAATTTTCAATCTCACTTTGCTTATCAGCAATCTTTGTGTCTCTAGATTTCAGAAATGCTAGCTTAGTAGCCGTAATCCCTCTGCCAAATCCCCTTACTCGGCCAGGTTTGTCTTTTCCCAAAATCTTGATCACAGCATCTTCCTTTATATTATCAGCAGCTGATGTAGAGTCCATTTGACTATCAAGTGACTGTATTTGTTCCTGATACAAACATTTATACACAAGATAACTCATTGAACATAATCCATTAATTATACACAAGATAACAAGTTTCAGAATTCTTACAATAGTCTCAGAAAATTGAGGATTCACAGGTCTACCATCAGCATGAGTGTGTCCCGCAATCCATATCTTACTCCTACTTACCTTACTTGGGTCTTTACTCTTTTTTCTCTATATAAAATACAGACATATTTGAGTACCATTTTATTCTAGCATACAATATAGATGATTGAGTACTCTTTTTACCATATCATCAGCTAATCGAAGCATTCCTTTGCGGCTGGTGGTGTGAGGAATCTGATTTCTTCTCAGCTCTCTGTACTTGTGACTTATTTCCTACAATATAAATTTGAGTGTGATTAAATCTATAAGACATGACCTATAAACAAGAAAGTAACTTATTAAACATGGATAATTAACCTTGAAAGTTGTGGTAGTCTTGCTCCTAACCCAAGAGTTCCATATTTGAATGGATGGGATGTTGCTGGGTTTTAAAACTATTCTCTCAGCAGCATTCTTCGCATCTCGTACTTGTGTCACTAGCCTTGACTTCCCAATAACAACATTCTTCGCATCACTGTCTTTTTTCTACCAGTTCTTCTCTTAGTCACCTTTAGTGTTGTTGCAGGTGTGGCCTCCAAGCCTTGATTACGTTTACTACGACGGATTACAACTTGTCCTCCTCCTATTGGCTTTCCCATTTCTGAAACTGATGAATAAACGAAAAACAGCATAGTGAAAATCGTGATTCATTATTTACAAAGAAAACATAATGAAACTCAAACTCAATCTTAATAAAAAAATCAAAACAGAAATCGACAGAACCCAACATGCATCAAAACTCAAACAGAAACAAAAATCAAAACTCAAACAGAAACTCAGAATGAAAACCCAAAATCAAAATCGTGTTTCATTCCTTTGTAGATAGATGTATAGTTGGCCTTAATAGATAACACCTCAAAATCAAAATACTGAAATCGACAGAACCCAACATGCATCATTGTTAAAAAATCGATGTGTCTAAACCTCAAAATCGATGTGTCTAATCCTCAAAATCGATGTATCTAAAATCGATTCTTGCTGAGACCCTTGTTTCTCTGATTGAATGAGAACAAACCTTTTTGATTGAACAATGAAGCTTCGATTCGATGGGATATAATCGCCAAAGGAAGAAAGAGAGAGTTTGGGATTTTTTGAAAATCACAATAGATTTTCGTGTGTAGGGTTTAGGATCTGCAATGCTAAGGAATGTGGAAGATTTTCGTGTGTAGGGTTAAGTGTCGAGCAAAAGAGGGAAGAGGGAAGAGGGAAAAAATTTTCCCAAATTTTGGCTAAGTGTCGCGGGTTTAGATCTAAGAGTGTCTTTTATTTTTATTTTTATTTTTTTGATCAAAGGTCTAAGAGTGTCTAAGAGGGATAATTTTTGGGGGAATAATTTGATGAATTTTTTTTGTCTAAAGTGTTTTTCTGTTCTATATTAGGTATTAGTATGAAACAATTTATTGAGAAATATTAACAAAATTCTTACAAGTGTGTTTGATATATCAAACACTCATTAATACTTAAAATTATATTTTTATTCGAGTGGGGAGAGTGAGGATTCGAGTGGGGAATTGAGATTTCGAGATGAAACAAAGATGTTTAGATCTAGGTTTTGCCTAAGTGTCGCGGGAGAGTTTACCGCCTAACACTTCCATAACGTTTCAATTATGGTTCTGCTATAAAACGAGACGCCTAATTTTGTTTTTAACATCTATGACTCTATCATAGCGTTTACAAATATACAAACGCTATGTAAAAACCGGAGGTATGTCAACCATAGCATGATAAAAAAAAACGCTATACTGTCCTGCTATAAAAACCCTGATTTCTTGTAGTGCAACAATCGCATACTTCACCCTTGGATTCGTTTTTAGTATTGTCTTAAACCGTAATTTGCGTTTTAGTTTGAGTTTCTATCTTTTACTTTAGTTAAATCGAGCTTGTTTTCAATATCATATAGGTTGTTAGAAAACCTCTTCTTGAATTGTTTAGATTAAGAAGTTTTATGTATTCTTAGTGTTTAATCTTAACCCATTATGGATTGACATCTCAAGTGCTACAATGACATGAGTACACTTGGATAATGGAACATGAAAATATCCGTTATCAGCATCTTCTGAGATTGATGAGAGACCTATATGTCAGATTTATGGGAAACCAGGTCATTAAGCTCTAAGATGTTGGCACATGTTCAACAATAGCTATCAAGATGATGAGCTTCCAATTGCTTTAGCCGCAATGCGAATCACTGAGGTGTCTCATCAAACTGGTCACGAGTGGTATCCAGATACGAGGGTGATATATCAGGGTTTTTGGGAGACGATTCTGAACCCCTTTGTTTCTTATTGATTTCTTCTATGCAATTCTATTCATCTATGATTTCTGCTCCATTAATCATGTATGAGTAGATCCACTTTAGGTTTAGGGTTTTCTCATAAAGGATTTCATTGAGTGCTGGTAATTGATTAGTTAGGATTCATAATCTGAATTAGTTCTTCACCATAGGTTGTTCTCAAAGCTAATTCTAGGTTGACGAATCTGGAACTTAGATCTTAGGTTAATCGATTAGGCACGACAGTGCAATTGATAATATGACAGAACTTAGGGTGAGCAAAATAGCTATCCGCAAAGAGATTTGGTTTAGTTATTTTGTGAACATATCAAACCTGAATTTTAAAGCTGGTTTAGATCTTTAGAATTTGCAAAGAGATTTGAGATTCTGGGATTTAGACTTAGATAATTCTCGCAACGATAGTTGGTTAATTATAGCTTAGTGATTTGAGTTCAAGAACCGTGCATAACCTGAATCCTGACTGATTGGTTATCTGCATTCTATGATTCCCTGAGAAACACCCTGGGCCTATATTCTCTTCATCAAATTTAATCAACTCTTTTATTGTTTATTGCTTTCTGTTTCAACTGAATTGCTTAGCTTAATTCGAAACTAATTGATCTATTATGTGATTTTCTTGAGTATTTGTGGTTCGACCCCTATTATACTGCAACTACAGCTTTAGTACTTTTAGGGTATTACTTTTGAGCTATATCAAAATTTGGCACCGTTGCCGGGGACTCTTAATTCGCCATTAGATTTTAGTTAAGAATTTCGACTAAGTTCGACGGTGTCGATCGATACCCAACTGGTGTCGGTCGATACTCGTCGTGTTCTTTTTGTTTTTTGTTACTTACGTGCTTTGACTTTTGTGTTTCAGGCCTGTTAATCTTTCCAACGAGGAACTAGCACTTTTGGAACGCGCAAATAGGAAAACAAAGAAGCCAGTAGAGATGAACAATACAGTGGTGTTGGTTCGTGATGATGCTGAAACTTTGAGAGACCAAGAGGGTCATTTGTGCAATGAGAGGGGGCAACGACTTGATGGAGATGGAAACATCATTGTCCCTCCAGCTGTTGTGAATGTTGGGAATGATGTGGTTGATCGTGGCAGGACAATGGGAGAGTATAACAAGCCTGGTCAGTTCTATGCCAATCGATCAGCGATTCATCCACCTGCTTTCCAAAGGAATGACTTTGAGCTGAAACCTGCATACTTCACTCTTGTGGGTCTGCACCCTTTTCATGGTCTTTCTCATGAACACCCTATGGATCACATTGAGAGGTTTGAGGACTTGGTTACCAGCATTAAGTACAATGGAGTGTCCAACGATTACCTCCTCTGTAAGCTTTTTCCATACTCTCTTGGTGGAGATGCAGCTTATTGACTTAAGCAGTTACCGCCTGGATCACTGACTACCTATGAAGAGACTAAGAATGCCTTCTTGAACAATTTCTATGATGATGCAAGATCCGAGGAGCTTAGGAATAAGATCTCCCAATTTTCTCAAGGAGCGACTGAGGCGTTTAAGGCTGCTTGGGTGAGATTCAGATCATATCTGAGGGACTGTCCACATCACGGGTACACTAAGGTTCAGTTGCTGGGTATTTTCTTCAGAGGGATTGATTGGAGGTATCAGATGGCATTAGATGCTGCGAGTAATGGAAACTTCAACACCAGGTATCTTGACGATGCTTATGTGCTTATTGAGAACTTGGCATCTAGCAATAGCACCAAGAATGCAGACATGGAGCGCAAGAAGCAAGCTGGTAGCATGGATGGATCGCAGATTGCTGAGGTTCAAGCTAAGTTGGATTCTGTGCACAATCTTTTGATGGGAAAGACGAAAAAGGCTGTTCATTTTTCTGATGAGATTGAGACTTTCAATGAAGATGAAGTGGAAGATGTTAATTACATTGGTGGTTCTGGTTTTCAAGGTCAGAGATTTCAATACCAGCAAAACAACAAACCAGCTGGTTTTGGAACAAATCAGTATCTACAGAAACCACTCCAGAGCAGCGACTACACTCGATCCTATGGGAACTCGTCCTACCAATCTCCACCACCCAAAACTCCTAAAAGCAAGGTTGAGTCTATGCTTGAACAGATTCTTCAGGGACAGCAGAAGATGACAGTGAACTTTAATGGGAAGATGGATGCTATGTACACATATCTGAATGGGAAAATCGAGGCTCTCAACACCTCATCAGAGGATGCTGGAAACTCAAATAGCTCAGATTTCAGCAGTTGTCAAAGGAAACATGGTTCATGCACATAATGAACACGTCAATGCAATCACCTTAAGAAGTGAAAAAGAGGTCGAACCAGGAGTGAAAATTGGCCTAACTGCAAAAAATTTCGTCGATCTTGACGATGAGAATTCAAAAATTCCCAGGGTATCGACCGACACCACACAGTGTCGATCGACACCAGCGCATATACTTTCACGGGACAACTCAAAACCCCGTGTATCGATCGATACCACCCCTGTATCGATCGACACTAACCCTGCAGTCGAGAAAACACCGAAGATTGTTGAAGAGAGGGTCTACAAACCTAAGGTGCCATATCCTATACCACCTAGACATCTCAGAGATCCCATTACTGCAGACCAATTACTCGGTTTTGAGAAGATGGTAAGGAGGATTCCCCATACGTTGTCTTTTGAAGAAGCTTTGGAATACCGCCCTTCGCTTAGTCACTTCCGAGATTGCAAAGAAACTCTAGAAGAGGTCAAGGCACTCTTCATCAAGGCGAGAAGCACACCACCACCAATGAAGCCGTTGACTAAGAGAGAAGACCCATGAAAATTTTCGGTTCCATGCTCTATCTCTAGAGTTGAATTCAAAGAATCTCTCGTTGATTCAGGGTCTAGCGTCAATGTCATGTCAAGGGCAATTGCAGAGAGGTTGAGAATTGGTATTAGATCTGCTGAGATGACTCTCACATTTGCGAACTCCTCCACCTCAGTTCCATACGGTACAATCCCTGATTTACTTGTTAAAGTAAGAGATTGTCTGGTTCATACTGATTTTCAGGTTGTGGAGATGAGTGCAAGATCTAGTACGCCTTTGATTCTTGGAAGACCGTTCATGGCTACAGTTGGTGCAGTTATAGACACGCCCAGTAAGAGAATCTCATTCTCGTACATTGACAAGGAGATCTCCTATAAAGCAATCCCTTCTGGAAGAGCTCACAAACATATCTCTTTCATCACCGTTGTTACATGAGAGACGTTGATGGTTGATCTTTTGGAAGAACCTTATGATGAGCCAACTGTCATAGACATTTTAGATGGTCCTTCTATCATCACGAAGAGAGACATCATAACGGCTAAGGCAAAGAAGAAGGTGAAGAGCAAAAGAGTCAAGGGTGCTGCCTATATGACTTTAATCCCTCAAAAGTGTGATGGAGACTCGATTGAGTATAAGGTGAAGTGCAAAGGAACCTCAAAACCATTCTCTAAGGCTAGAGTTATTCTTACTTCAGAGCTGAAAGAGAAAGGAAAGGAGGTTGTGGAGAGCATGTTGAGCAGAACTCTGAAGCTGGAAGTGTCTGGTTGTACAACTCGCCGGGGAGTAAGTTCTCAATTTTCTCCTGACTGATACATGAGCCAAAGTCAAGCTAATGACTGAAAACAAGCGCTTGGTGGGAGGCAACCCACTAGTGAGTCTGTATATTAGTCTTTTATTTTTGTCAATTTTCGTTTTTGTGTTTTGTGTCTTTGTGTGAATCAGATGAACATGTTCTGTGTCGATCGATTGGTATCGATCGACACCAGGAGGAACAAAGATTGCATCGACCAATGATCCGGGTATCGGTACTGGTATCGGTCGATACCCCACGCGCAGGTAAGTTCTTGTTTTTCACGATTCCACTCAGTTTTTTTGGTTTCTTTTACCAACTCTAGGCTAAATAACACTGGGGACAGTGTTGTTCAAGTCTGGGGGAGGTAGTTGCTGACAATATTTTTGTTTTTCTTAGAGTCAGTCGTTTCTGAGTCAAAAGTTGTTTTATTGAGTCAAAATTTGTTGGAGATGATGATCTTTTTCTTGAATATATTGTTCTGACTTTGCTTCTAAGTGACCATTGTTACAGAATCAGTTCTAGATCGGACTAATGAAAAATCCAAAGGCTGACCAGTTAACTAGAAGACACCCATGTTTCCAGCAGAGTCCATTAAAGCCTGAGCAAATTTTTGCACTTCATCGATGTGGTTGATGTCCATATAGCTTGATTCCTCATTCATATCTGATAAAGGAACCCATGTGTTTAAAGTAATGGTATCTCTCTCCCCTGTTATAAGTTAATAAATAAGAGCATAAAAAGATGAAATGATTTTCTTCTGAGTAGAGGGCTAGGAAAATTTATAGCGATCCCATTATTCTACTTATGAAGGAATGATCACACAAAGATTGGAAGCGAGGTTAGGAAAATTTCCCGTGATACCACTATTCGCCTACGCCTTTGATACATAGAGAGGGAAGAACCGGGGATTCGGTGGCAAACACCATCAATACTCGCGTTTCAGACCTTAATGTGTATATGCGGATTTAAAAAAAAAAAAAAAAAAGAACATGATAAGAAACAAGTATGGGGGAGAGGAAACAATACCAAAAAGTGTGAAAATTGGGTGGTTCTTCTGTCAAGATATTGTATGGGAAAGAATCTAGAAGGTTCTTGAACATTGATTACAGCGATGAAACTGGCGATGAAGGCTTGGATGGATAATGTTGTGAAATAATGTGTGGAGTCTGGGAAGCTGCGAATATCTACGGAGAAGTACATGATGGTTAGATCTGGAACTGGTTAGGTGATATGTGGAGCACTAAGGAAAAGGGTCATTGCAATGTTTCAAGAACAAGTGAGTCTCTGTGTTTTTCAAACCTCTTTCTCTTGTTTAGCTTTCTGTTTGCTTGAGGGCAATCAAATGCTAAGTCTGGGGGAGTTGATATATCATGGTTTTTACCCATTTTTAGCCATGATATAGGTCTTGTTTTTAAAGTCTTTATAGTGTTTTTGTAGTCTTTTCAGGTTTTGGCACGTTTGGAGCATAATTGGAGATATTGAAGCATTCTGGAGGTTTTTGGAGCAAAACAGAGGTCGTGTAGCTGAACAGCCGATTTAAGGCCCGAGTGTCGACTGATACCACTTATAGTATCGATCGATACCGACTGCAGAGAAACACAAGTCGCAACTTTTCTAAAGTTTGATGAATCTGCACTTTAGCCCAGAAGACTTTATTATTTACAATAAAGCCCAAAACGTGTTTTAGCATTATAATTAGGTTTTTCAACCACTTTTGTTGGCTAAGCTTTATTTTTATTCTGGAGACTTTGAGAGAGATTTGTTACAGGGTTTTTGGGAGACGATTCTGAACCCCATTGTTTCTTATTGATTTCTTCTATGCAATTCTATTCATCTATGATTATTGTTCCATTAATCATGTATGAGTAGGTCCACTTTAGGTTTAGGGTTTTCTCATAAAAGATTTCATTGAGTGCTGGTAATTGATTAGTTAGGATTCATAATCTGAATTAGTTCTTCACCATAGGTTGTTCTCAAAGTTAATTCTAGGTTGACGAATCTGGAACTTAGATCTTAGGTTAATCGATTAGGCACAACAATGCAATTGATAATCTGACAGAACTTAGGGTGAGCAAAATAGCTATCCGCAAAGAGATTTGGTTTAGTTGTTTTGTGAACATATCAAACCTGAACTTTAAAGCTGGTTTAGATCTTTAGGATTTGCAAAGAGATTTGGGATTCTGGGATTTAGACTTAGATAATTCTCGCAACGACAATTGGTTAATTATATAGTGATTTGAGTTCAAGAACCGTGCATAATCTGAATCCTGACTTATTGGTTATCTGCATTCTATGATTTCCTGAGAAACTCTGATGGTGTTTGTGTAAAGGACAAGGAAACAAAACATCTCTTGACTCTAGGAAAATCCGTGATGGTCTTTATCTGTTAGAAGATCCCAAGTTTCAAGCCTATTATTCCACTCTTTAGATCTCCACTAGTGATGAGGTGTGGCATATGAGGCTTGGACATCGTCACTTACAAGTTCTTTAGCATCTACTTCAAAGTCAGTCCAGTACCTCGAAGATGTGTCAATCATATCGTCTAGGGAAAAGTAGTCATGTACCTTTTGCTGCATCTCAATTTGTTTCTTCAAGACCTGTAGAGAGAATCCACTGTGATCTCTGGGTCCATCTCCAATAGTGTCTAATCAAGGCTTCTGCCACTATGTAGTCTTTACAGACAACTATTCTCGATTATGTTGGTTCTATCGTTGAAAGTCAAATCAGAATTCTTCTATACATTCTTACTCTTTCATAAGCTTGTTGAGAATCTATTTTGTTCAAAGATTGATGTATTTCAATGTGATGGTGGTGGAGAATTTATAAGTCACAAGTTCTTGTCACATTTACAATTCAGGGATCCAACAGTACATCTCTTACCCTTACACCACAGAAAAATGGATTAGCTGAAAGAAAACATCGGCACATCACAGAGCTAGGCCTGAATATGATGTTTCAGAGTAATATACCTCAAAAATATTGGGTGGAGGCATTCTACACTGCAAACTTTCTTAGTAACTTGCTTTCCTCATGTTCTTGATGACAAAATGATTCCTTATGAAGTTCTACATGACAAAGCACCAGACTACTCTGATCTTAAGACCTTTAGTTGTCTTTGTTATCCCACTCTTCAGGATTATGCAGCAAATACGTTTGATCCACGCTCCTTGCACTATGTTTTCCTTGGATACAACGAAAAATACAAGGGCTATAAATGTCTTTTTCCACCAACGGGAAAGGTTTATATTAGTCGCCATTTTTATTTGATGAGATGACTGCAACTACAATTGCAACTATTAGAGCTTGGCAGAAAACCTTTACAACTGCTGCTCCATCTGAAAGTGTTCTTTCATCATCTACGACAAATACCTCAGCATCATAAACAATACCTTCTTCTCTCAACATTACTCCATTATCCTTTATACCTTCTGCTCAAGGAAAACCTCTTTTTAGGGATCAAGACTTTCCCACTCTAGAAGAATCACTTGCATCTGGTCACCGCTTCCAGAGACAAGAACCTCAAACTGATGTTGGAAATATGATGAGTTGTCTACTACAAGTGGAGAAGAATGTTTTGAGCGTACAACAAGCCTAGAACTTGTTCCTATTGGCGTCAGCGTTCATTCTTCACCAGTCGAACCATGCATTCTCACTTCAAATCAGCAATCACATGTATCTTCTCAAAACTCACATGCAATTCATGCATCTTCTCAACAATCTCCATTATCAGCTCAACAATCCTTAATATATTCTCAACCATCTCCGATTGTCTCACAACAATCACCAACAGTTTCACCAGCTACAACCGCAACAGGAACATGTACTCACTCTAGTTCAGCAAGAAGACAAGTTCAAACTCCAACGGCAACTGGTGCTTGTTCTGTCTCAGCAAGAAGAAAGATACTACAAACTCCACATGATCTGATGCTCACTCTGTCTTAGTAAGAAGACAATTAATTCCTCGACAGTCTTTGCATCTGATGATTACAAAAGCTAAGGTTGGTATATCAAAACCTAATCCTAGATATGCTCTCTTAACTCATAAAGTTACATATCCAGAACCAAACACTGTAACAGGTGCATTAAAAGATCCCGACTGGACAAATGCCATGGGAAATGAAATGGAAAATTGCTCTGAGACAAACACTTGGTCTCTAGTTCCATTCACTCCAAATATGCATGTGTCAGGGAGTAAATGGGTGTTTCGTACAACGCTAAAGAGGCTGATGGGACTTTGGATAAGCTAAAAGCCTGCTGAGAAGAAGGAATAGACTGTCTGGAAACACATAGTCCATTGGTTAGAACAACAATTGTCCAGATAGTTCTTCATGTTGCAGTGGGAAATCAAACAAACGGACGTCAAAAACACCTTTCTACATTGGGATATAATCGAAACTGTCTACATGACTCAGCCAGCCGAATTTATTGACAAGGACAAACCAAATCATGTTTGTCATTTGCATAAATCTCTCTATGGATTGATGATAGTGAACTTTTTACGGTTCGCTTAATTACCCACTGTGCACAATACCACAATCTAATGGTATGTCATTGTAGCACTTAGGGATCGAATCCACAAGGAGGTACGAGAACAACACACAAAGAATACGAGACACTTCTTAATCTAAGCTAATCGAATAAAGGTTTTCTAATGATCCTAATCAATTTAAAGACAATATCATAACTAACAAAGCATATATCAAAGGTAATTAAAAGACTAACAAGTTTTGAATCAAAACGTAACGAAAATGATTTAGATAAGATAAAGAAAACGAACTTCGGGTAATGGTAATCGACTTGGACATTCTCTAGCTAAACCATGATACTCAAACAATCAAACAATGCTAATCCTTAGGCCTTAGATCACTAATTTAGACTAATCCACTTCCATGGCAATAATCACTTCACTAATCACTTAATTGAGAACAAACTTCCATTTGCAATTAAATGATCAACAAGCATTAATCTCAAGCTTAAATAGCCATTAAACACCCTAGACATCCATTTCCAAAGGGTATGAATGTAAAACACTTGCTAAGTTTGGTTGAAGAATTTCATCGAACACCTTCCGGGCGAGAAATTCCCTAAGTTCTAAATCAACCTAATCAACGCTAATCTAGCATTAATCACACCTAACAAGTAATGATTCTTCATAAACTAAGTCCTAAACATCATGATTTAGCAAGAAAACATCTAATCTACCACACCCAAAGTTCTTGAGGAACTACTCACAAATAATGATAATCTCAACAAATCCTCTGTAGGAGGTGTTTAGATTCATGGTTAGATGATTAGAAATAGATAGATAGATGATAATCAATCAAGAACTTTCATAGAAACACCAAGAATCTCTTAAATTCTCTCTAAAAATCATGTCTTCCCAAAAGAAAAATGAGATATCCCCAAAAAAAACCACCTAAGTGTCTAATTAGGTCTCTAATAATATATACAAAAGTGGGTCGCAGGAGTCACATCGGTATGCACTTCCCCGATGCATGATACCGATGTGACTTCTGTCTGAGTCCAAATCAATGCCAGACGGACATGTGCTCACTAAATTTGTCGTATCTCTTGAACTACAGCTTCGAATGACTTCAAACCACCTCCACACGAAAGCTAACTCAATTATATACGACTTTTATGAAGATCGCAGAAGCTAAATCCAAATAGAAACCCTTCATATTAGTCGATCTTTGAAGCGCTTTGGATGGACTCTGCATTTTTGCTCATGAGGAACTCACATCGGTGTGCCTCACCCCGATGCACCATCCCGAGGATTCTCCTGGTGGAATTTCTGGGAGTCCACATCGGTATGCATCACCCCAATGCACCATCCCGATGTGACTTCTGTCTGAGTCCATGTCGCGCCAGACAGACGTATGCTTAGTGCAATGACGATAACGTCCGCAATAAGGCTCAGAACTTGATGAAACAACCTCTGTTGGAAAGATGACTCAATTCCCTACAATTTTTATCCAGTGCTCCAAGGCTGAATCAGAGTGAAAGGTCTTATTCTGAGCTGATCTTTAAAGCACGTGGATGGCATCTGCATTTGCCTTGATCTTTGGGCATAGCTCTTGCTCCAAACTGGTTCCTTTTGCCCCATGATCCTCCTCCAAGCTCCACAATGCTTCCATAAGCTCCAAATGGTACCTAAAAGACTCCACAGCACATAAACATATGCAAGAACTAACCTAAGACTCACTAACTCTAAAATGGATGCAAACTAGACCAAAAACCATGAAATGAATGCAAAAAGTCACAAAATGCTAACTAAAATGTATGCTAAAATGGGTTAAATTATGCAACTATCAACTGAAACAGCCACCAAAAGCTTGGTTTGACAAATTTAGCAATTTTCTTCTTGAGTTTGGCTTTGTATACAACATCAAAAATCCATCTCTTTTTGTGTTTATAAGAAACAAAGATGTCATAATGCTTCTCCTCTATGTTGATGACATGGTGTTCACAGAAAACAATTCTGAAACATTGGCTAACCTACTAAGAGAGCTCAACAAGCAGTTTAGAATGACTGATATGGGGAAGCTGCATTATTTCTTGGGAATTCAAGTTCACTATCACGAATCTGGATTGTTTCTCTCTCAGCAAAAGTATGTAGAGGACTCATCACTGCCTCAGTGGATGATTGTAAACCCCTTATCTCTGCAATTAAATAGAGTTGTTGCTCAAGAAGAACCTTTTTCAGATCCGAGTTACTTCAGAAGCTTGGCTGGTAAGATTCAATATCTCACTTTAACTCGTCATGATCTTCAGTTTGCCGTTAATTACGTGTGCCAGAAGATGCACGCTCCAAATGTCTTGGATATTTGCAATCTAAAGAGAATTATGTGTTATGTCAAAGGAACAATAACAATGGACATTTCATTCACCCAAGATACATATTTTACACTGTGTGCATACAATGACAGTGATTGCGGATGATGTCCTATTACCAAAAGATCCACATGAGGATTTTGCACCTTCTTAGGCCATAATATCATCTCTTGGTCCTCAAAGAAGCAGTCCACACTATCAAAGAGTTCGACTGAAGCAGAGTATCGATCTCTTTCTGAAACAGCTTCGGAGATCACCTGGATCAGCTCAGTCCTCTGATATATCATGGTTTTTACTTCTTTTAAGCCATGATATAAATCCGTTTTATAGAGTCTTTCTACTATTTTGTAGTGTTTTAGAGTCTTTTACAGGTTTTAGCACGTTTGAAGCATAATTGGAGATATTGGAGCTTTCTGGAGCATTTTGGAGCAAAACAGAAGTTCGTGTAGCTGAGTACCCGATTTGAAGCCTTAGTATCGATCGATACTAACTAGTATCGGTCGATACTAACTGAAGCTGACACGAGTCGCGACTTTAAATGAAGAGTTGAAGAACTTCCCACCGATGGATTGAGCTCAAATTTTGATACAAGACAGATCAATGGATTAGCTTTCATTTGGAAGTGGTTTGAGGCCATTCCAACGGTGCAATCAAAAGTTATGCCAGTTTTCGTGAAAACAGTCCAGTCTGACGAGCAGAAGAAGCAGTGAACAGTGTCGATCGACACTACCCTAGTATCGGTCGATACTCACTGCAGGAAAACAGGAAACGCGACTTTTTAAACCTTGGTCTAGAAGTCTTTAATAATTACAAGAAGCCCCAAAACGTGTTTTAACATTATAATGAGGTTTTTCAGCCATTTTTGTTGGCTAAGCTTTATTTTATTTTTTCTGATTTAGAGAGATTGTTTTAGGGATTTTGGGGAGACAACTCTGAACCCTCTGTTTCTGATTGATTTCTTTTATACAATTCTATTCATCTATAATTTATGTTCCATTAATCATGTCTGAGTAGATCCACTTTAGGTTCAGGGTTCTCATAAGGGTTTTCTCTGAATGTTAGGTTAATTGATTGATTAGGATTCACCATCTGAATTAGTTCTTCACCATAGGTTGTTCTCATAGCTAATTCTAGGTTGACGAATCTGGAACTTAGATCTTAGGATAATTGATTAGGCACGAGAGTGCGATTAATTACCTGACAGAACCTAGGGTGAACAAAATAACTATTCGCAAAGAGACTTGGTTTAGTTGTTTTGTGAACAAATCAAACTTGAACTAAAAGCTGGTTTAGACTTTAGGATTCGCAAAGAGATTTGGAATTCTAGGATTTAGACTTAGATAGTTTTCGCAACGAGAGTTGGTTAGCTATACTTTAGTGATTTGAGTTCAAGAACCGCGCTAAATCTAAATCATGTTAGTTAGTTTATCTACATTCATTGAATTCCTGAGAAATACCCTGAGCCTATCTTTCTCCCAATTGATTTACAACCCTTTTAATTTACGCATTGCTTTCAATTACATCTTTTGGTTTAGCTTAATTCTAATCTATATAATCTATTGAGTGATATCTGGAGTTCTTGTGTTCGACCCCTACTTATACTACAACAACTGCTTTAGTACTTTTAGGGTATTAATTTGAGTATATCATCCTCCGAGAACTTGGAGTTCCACTTCCGGTCACACATGAACTCTAGGATGATAATCTCTCCTCTGTCTAATTAACAGTTAATCCAGCTTTTCATAATAGGACAAAGCATTTTGAGACAGATTATCACTGTGAGAGAAAGAGTTGCTCTTGGTTCTCTTGTCATCAAGCACATTCCTGCTAATCTTCAGTTGGCTGACATATTCACAAAGTCTCTCCCGTATGATGCCTTCTGTGATTTGCAGTACAAACTCGGAATGGATGCCCTCTCTGCAAAATCAGAGTCTTAGTGTCTCAAAAGGGCATTGCATCAGCAAGTAAAGCACCGATAGCCCGAAAAGAAATTAAGCATAGTCGAACTCCACTAAGTGAGAAGGGAAAAGTAAAGATGGACTCAGATGATGAAAAGCTTACTCGTACACAACATGAGCTCAATCAAAAATCCAACGGCTCTAACAATGAAAAGCAGAGCTTCTCTGTCACAACAAGACAAAACTAGAGTTCATGAGAATCAGCGCAAAACTAAGAGCATGAAGATCGCATTGAAGAATCGCTTCCAAGCCCTTGATTCTCTATATTCAACATGATTTTGCCATCTGTAATGAACGCATAGGGTTTTAGTTCTTTTGGTTTTCTTTTATAAATACACATGAGAATGCTTTTGTAAAGACTAAGTCGAAAAGAAATCAAAACGAATTTTCATCGTCTTCATCTTTATTTATAGCTTTTTGCTTCCTCTTTCACATAATCAATGGGAGAAATATCAGTTATTTTTTTTATATCCTGATTTTCCCACATATTAAATAATTCTTTACGAATGATTTTCCCACAGAAGGTTATATAAATAGAATGAAAACAAAAAGTGTTACGTTGAAGCCCTTCAAAAAGCTCTCTAATCTGTTGTAAGCTAAGTTTAGATTTTTCTGTGTAAAAAGAGTTCTTCTATCACAATTTTAATGATATTGGATTTGTCTACTCTAGAGAGTATATAGACTCAGCCTTAACTAACTGTTCTCTAACCAACTTACAACAGTTATAATATGCTACGATCAGTCATAGGATCGATACTTATAGCTAGGGCTTGAAGGCATATAACTTTCTTCAAGTAGACCAAATGTGTCTTGTCTCGGCTTATCAGTACGAGAGCATTTCCCCCAAAATCTGAAACCTATGATCATACGAGGAACTCGGAATCATCTATGAATTGTAAATTTTATTCTGTGCACTTGAGACTTACTTAACATGATACTATTGTGAACTTTTTTATCGGTTCACCAATACTCAATAATTAGCTTCGAACATAAGAGTTTCAGAGAAGGTAAGGCCTCTTTCTGCACCTATGCTAATTTGTACGCACCATTTGGGATGGATGAACAATTAAACATGGCCCAACGAGCATTAGAGGCTTTCATAAGAAGATATAATTCGAGTTTGTCAAACATTCATAGAGATCCAACTATGATGATATGACTATGTAGTAAGGTTTTTGGATCTATGTAAATTGAAGTAGTAGTAAGGTTTTATACAACTTTAATGATATGACTATGTAGTTAACCATAAGATAACTTCACAAACCTTTCTTCTCTCTTAAGAGACGAGGCAATGTGCACAACTTTTGATATTACCGTGACGAGGAAGAAAACTCTACTGTGGAGTTTAGGATCATGGATTCGGGGTATAATGGGTAGAGATCAGACACAGAAACATAGGATTTCATTGTCATTTCCGTTTCATCGGTCACACCAGACGTGCTCGAGCTACCATGTGTATCAATGACCCTCAGCTTTGAGATGCTCAAGTTGTGTTCATATAAACCAGGATCTGACATAACCTGTGTTATTTCAATCTCTCCCTCGAGCATTTGCACAGCCTCTGACATTGCCGGCCTTAACATCGGAGATGAGTTTGTGCAAATGAGAGCAACTTTGATCATCCTCTCTGCTTCTTTGCTGTTGAAATCACTTTGGAGCACTGGATCTACGATGTCCATTATGTCCCCTGTCTGTTGCAGCTTCAGCGCCTGAGATTTGATGTAAAAACGGGTTTCGGTAAACTTGTAGAAACAGAAATACACAAGATTCAACTACATAAATTGTGAATCAAACGTGCTAAAGAGAAAGAAAGGCTCCACGGTTACCCAATTTATAAGCGAGACGTGATCAGCACTTCCCTTCTGTGTTATACTACTCTTCCCACTAACAATTTCCATTAGCACAACCCCGAAGCTGTACACGTCTGCTTTCTCTGTCAATTGACCCCACAATGCATATTCCGGAGCCATATATCCACTGCAACATTAGAGAAACCAAGGATGAGAGATATATCTTTGGCCACAATGCAGTTTTTGTTTTATGTTCTATACTTACATGGTTCCTGCAATTTTGGTGCTAATGTGAGTGTGTTCTTCTTCATGGAGCCTAGCCAATCCAAAGTCAGATATCTTTGCATTTAGGTCAGCGTCTAGAAGAACATTTGTGGTTTTAATGTCACGGTGAACCATCCTGATCATTGATCCTTCGTGGAGGAATTCAAGCCCTCTTGCGATTCCAACACATATTTTTTGTCTAACTGCCCAGTCCAATTTCGGGGAGCTCTTTCCTGGCAATGGATGTGAACCAAAGAGAAATAATAACATATATGTACACTTGAACTAGACTCAAAACATATATCTAATGAAAAGATGAGTGAACTGTTATTTACCATGCAGCGCAAGAGCAAGGGAGTTATTTTCCATGTACTCATACACGAGCAGCAATTGATCCTTCTCGACACAGCATCCATAAAGCTTGACAAGGTTTGGATGATTTAGACCTGAGATCATGCCAATCTCATTGACAAATTCTCGGTTTCCTTGGGATGACTTGGAAGAAAGCTGCTTGACTGCTATGATAGTTCCATCCGACATCTCTCCCTGCATTAAGTTTCTCATATCAGAAACGAAAAGAACATGGCATCTGTTTTAGCCATATTTTCTCAGGTATCTACATTTGAGAAGAACATGGCATCTGTTTTAGCATACTTTGAATACGGATCCAAAACCTCCTTCTCCAAGTTTGTTGGCTTGATCAAAATTGTTTGTTGCAGCTTCCAGTTGCCTCCAAGTGAAGCAAACCGTTTGCAGACCCTGGGCTCTCAGATCTATGTGATCATGTTCCAAAGAGAACATCATCAGTAATGCTATGAGCATATACAAGGAATGAAGGGATTCATACACTTTGTGAACTCTGGTACCTCTTTCTCTTTTGTTCTTGTCTCGTCTGCATCTTTTCCGAGCATATAATCCCAAAGCCAAGAGAGTAATTGCTACCACGACACCTATTACCCCAAAAATTAGTGGATAATTTGGGTGATGTTCTATTTCCTCCGCTACAAATGAGACACTAACAAATGTAAATATATATACATGATGCATCATATAAACACTAAGCTACAGAAAAATATCTTTGACAAAGTTGTTGTTTTTTTTGTACCTCCACATCGTGGCTCCAGACCTGAAATTTTGGAAAAATGAATATTAATGTTAGGTGAAGATGAGGGCTATTTATGGCCACTTGAGAGTGAAACAACTCGATGTGAAGAAAGCCACAAAAGCAATACGATAAGGAGTTGCTGAAGCAAAGACTTAAGATATTCAATAATTCGGAGTTTCAACGAGCAGTGAAGGTTACTTACTGTGACACAAGGAGATTGCCGAGATAAGAGGACCATAATTTCCTCTCTTGGGAATGAGTGTTGTCCCTTTTCCCGCCCAATACAACCGAATCTCTAAGATATGATCGGTCACATTAACATCTTTCTTTTCTTTCACAACAGGCTTCAAAGTCCCATTAGCCTCCTCTTTGATGTTAAAATCCCTCAAGAACAATTCTCCCTAACAGCAGAGAAAAGGACAAAAGCAAATGGACTTCAATCTTACTTGCTTGATTAAAGAAAACAATTATTCCGTAAACAGTGACGCTTTACCTGAACATAGACATCAAATATGCGTCTGCCGAGACGACTGAATAGTTCTTTGTCTGAAAACTGAATCTCCATAAAATGGAGTTTCACATTGTAGGCTCCATTTTCCAAGCAAAACGCATAATAAACAAGAGAGAGAGCAGATCGACGTGCAGTCTTATAAAACTCAGGGGAATCTTCAGATAGTGTTAAACTAGGTGAAATGATGTACTTATTATCCTCATTCTTTTCAACTCCGAAAAATTCACCTGTGTTACTGATTCCCCAGTCTTTGAAGTGCTGATTTGTTGCGGCCTGGGCAATACTGTTATCAGCTTGATAAGTGATTTTATGAGAAGAGTTTGTAACTACTATGTTGTCTCCACCACAATTTATATGTAGTGTTCGCTGATCTACAATCCATAATGATTATCACCGTCAATAGACAGCAGAATATCTGCATGTTGGAGATAAGTTAAGACAGCTTATACTTACAGCTAGTGCAGTTGACTGGACCAGCACATGGAAGAAGCCCGGTTCTGTATGACAAGACTACCAACATAGTTAGCCTTCTCATCAGCACAGAATATTCAAACCATTGTTGAAAGATAAAGCAGAAGAGTGTACTTACAAAGTGTTCTTTGAAGACGAGCTCCTGTATGTGTTAATTTTACTGATTCAACAGAAAGTGAAAACAGAAAATTCAACATGAGAAGGTTATAAGAAAACTAGAGAGAAGATGTATTCTATCTACCAAGATTTCATGTGAGTACCTCTTTTTCTGGCAGCTAGACGACCATGAGAAATTGTTGTAAGAGATATCACTAACCAAAATAGAAAACAAAGAGTTAGTTGACATGACGAAAAATATCTCAAGTAATGTAAGACAAAGGAAGGCCGAAACGTACATATTAGATTGGCTATTGAAAAAAACACCAGATTCAACGTCTCCAGAAAGTCTATTTCCAGTCAAATAGCTGAAAGAACATGTCAAAACGGTATATACTTGATCATGATAATGTGGTATTCACATTGTAAGGTCCCCAGCTCCTTAACATTTTCAATCTCAGATTGTAGTACTTACGTATATGTTGGTGCTCTACCTCTACGAACATCACCAGTCAAATTGTTAAACGATAAATCACTGCATCAAACGTGTACAAAATAAATAAATTTGGTACGGACGTACTTGTGTAACTATTGTATATGTTTGCATATATAAATCTATAGACTCCCCAAAAGTTCCTAAATAGACCCTCTCATACTTGCATATCACTCTCACAAAAAGACCCTTTTTCTCTCTATGATCTTTATTCATGTGCTTACCTATGAGTCCATGATAATCTATATCTACACATAGAACTGATATAGTCCGGTAAATAAACACATAAATGAACAACGTCATGAGTATACACATCTAGTCATACGCAAATCCCTCAGCAGGTAAATGTGGAGTATATATTAAACATGCTAGTTCTGACAAGTTTCAAACTTACAAAAGTCTTTTCACTTGTGACCAGAAAGAACTTACAGTTGAGTTATGCTTAACTTATCCCAGATGTACGGAGGAATCGAACCAGACAAACCCACATTCCTCAAAATTCTGGAACAGGGAAGGAGATTTTAGTTTGAAATTTTCAGATAGAATCAAGCCTCAAGACGAGAAACAGATCACTGGAAAATAAATACAGGGTTTTGATGACGTTGCTGGATATATTTGGAAAGGCGTTTATCCCAGTTGTATCACTGATTCTCCTGCATATGAATATATTCGCTTGAAACATCAGTCTTGTTCCAATTGTCTTTTTGCTAATCTATTGAAGGTATAGTTCAATTACAGTTCAGCAAGATTTTCTAGGCGGGCGAATTCATCAGGAATAGGTCCTTTCAGTCCACTTGCGTATAGATCTCTGTTGATCATAGCTGACACAAGTTAGAGACGGTGCAGAAACACAAGCTATATATAAGAGAAATTACAAGAATTGGTGAAGGACAATCTTACAGCTTTTTAAGCCGAGACCAGTTGCCAATATATCCGGGGATGATGCCAGTAAAGTTATTGTCACTTACCTTACTGCATAATGAAAACAAACAAATAGTTTAGAGCTTTCTTAAAACTTATAACTCTATTAGTCTTTCTTGACTATCATCTCTTTTTAAACTGAGGTGAGTATTTAGTAAGTGTCAAAATCAATTCACAACCAAACGATTCATACTAGGAAGAAACAAAGCGCCGAGGAAGAAGTTCAACTCAAAAGCTGTAAATCAACCAGACTTCAGTTCACTCTAGGGGCCAAGAAGACAATTTTCTTCCTTAAAAGCTTCGGGCAAAAAGTGTCCATGTCCTCAGGAAATTTACTAAAGCATATCCAGTTAAAGCAACAACTTACAAATCCTCAAGGTTCACCAGTCTAGCGAGAGTGTTAGGCAAGCTTCCTGTAAATTGGTTGGACCCAAGTTGCCTGCAATATCCAACAGATTACAACTACAGTTTCTTCTTTCTTTTTTTTTCATAAAAACAAAAAGATTATTGGGAAAATGGTTAAGAGTAAGATGCAAAAGGTTCTTACAATCCTGTTAGGTTGGTCAAGTTACCAAGCTCATCAGGAATTGGACCAGAGAACATGTTTGCTTCAACCCCTCTAACCAAAGTTTCATCACATTAATGTAATATCAGACTAATAAATTAAAAAGACATCCCTAGCTAGAGGTATGATGAAACAATTAGAGACGAACAGGAATGTCAGATTCTTGAAGTTTTGTAAACCAGCTGGTAAATGCCCAGACAAATTATTAGCGCAGAGCGAGCTGCCATAAAAAGGGGGCAAAGTTAACTCGCAAATCATGAAGACAAAATTGCAGGAGCAAGTGGTAGTGGTCTAGTGGTTCCACTTGTGATAGAGTTGTCATGTAGATCTAGGTTAGAGATCGATTCCCACAAGCGTGAAATTATCTAATAATTATCATTTGGCTAGTCGAAATGGTGTCGGTGGTAAAAGTCCAAAAGAGAGAGAGAGAGCTGACATGTAAGTGAGGTTTGGTAATGAAGCCCACTCCACTGGGATTGAGCCCGAAAGGTAATTTCGGCATAAGTCTCTGCACAGTAAGAACAAAAACCGGCTATAATTTGTTTTATCGCTATCTTTGTAGATTCTCGCTACAGGTTGGTAGATTTCTCCATATTTAGGTTTTATAGAAATTTGAAAGCTATATATAATTGATGAGCATTTCAAATTTGATTTACTGTACTTCGGTTCTAGCTAAATAGGAATTGGATCATCCCTATAAATTTTATTATCCAGTATAAGAATAAATTATTTAAGAATTTCTTTTTGTTTGAGATATTTTTAAAGTTTTTCTCAAATGAGAAAATTTATTATGTTCATATTAATGTAAAAATGTAGATGATAATATATGTAAAAAAAATAGATATTTAATCAAATAATTTTTTGTGAGTGACCTTTTTTATTGTTATACAATTTTATTTAACCAAATTTTTAAATAAAAAATAATATATTCCAAAATCAAATCATGTGATGTAAAAAATAAAAAATAATATTTGTTATTTAAAAAATCTTCAACCTATTCTTGGCCAAATAAATCTTTAGCTTTGTGTTGACAGAGCCAAATAAGTCTCAACGTTTCTCAAACTTAACACTTCGTCAAATGTGACTAATGTTTGGACTAATTCGGCCAAATCAACGCAATGTTGAGAATATGTTTGGGAAAAACGAATAAGTTGAGGATTTGTTTAGCCACTAAGAAAGTTGAGGAATTGTTTTGGCTAAAACAAATAAGCTGGCGATTTTTCGACCATTTTGTAAATATGTATAGGCACTATGAAACGATCAAAAACAAAATCTTGTGTTATTGTGTGGTTGAACTCACATCGATTGGAGATATCGAAGCTCAGCTAACTCAGGTGGAAGTCTCCCTGGAAGGCTAAGAGTCTTGAGATCTCTATTTTCGTTCAAATGCAATCAGAAAATATTAAAACATATCACAAGAGAAAGATTTTAAGATCAGACAAGACAAAACAATTTAATAAGACTCACATGTTTGTTATATGACATGTCCTGCTGTTGTTGAAGCTACAATCACAACGAATGGTGCTGTTTCGAAGATCCGGATTTGAAACAACAGCATCTTCCTGCATCATCTTTAGGGTTCCTAAGCAAGGGTCTCCATAACTTAGGTTCAATCCCTTGATACCAAGTGTAATAGCTATCTTCTTTAGAGAATTCACTGCGTATAATATTATATATAAGCAAGTTAAAATACGTGGAATTTATAAGAAAATTAATTGCGATTACTCTCATACACTCATCTGGATGGAGAGCTGATGAAAGAGATGTTGTTGAGACTGCTAAGAAGCTTGCGATGATGGTAAAGAATAGAAGAATAACTGAGAAGACGATCAACATATCGAGAGAAGTTATATATAGTGACTCTCTTCGTATGTGCACTTGTTTCGTTAGTGAAGACAATATTATCATCAGAAAGAGACTCAATAGTTATTTATATAATGCATGGATAACTGTTATGGATATGTAATATGTAATATAATTGACCAAATTAATTTTTTTTTTCCGTTGATTAGGTCTTATGCAATCAAACTATATATTGAACTTTAGAGTAAAATTTTATACAAAAAATAATGTTGATGTCGAAGCTAATAAATGCTTGATGTTTCTTGTTTCCCAATGTAGTTAGTTCATCAATTTAAGAGGCTCCACTAACACTGTGTATCGGTCAGATTAGGTGGATCGGACTGGTCAGACATTGTACGAAGTTGAAAAAAAATATTAAGAGGGTGTTATTTGTTTATGTATTTTAATTGATTTGAAAATATGTATATGATTTATAAATCCTTGTAAAGACTAAAGAACGACTTCGCTAGACAAAATGCGAGGTTTATTTTTCAGAAGTACGTAAATTTTTTTTTTCTAGGATTTGTTGCTTTTTTTTACTGCAAAATTTGTTGTTTATAAAGTATTTTTTTTGTGGACTTGGACTACCATTTTCATTGGATTGAGGCTGTTTGTACAAAGCATTAGGGGTGAAAATATTATTCGGGATCCGATGTTCTGATCTGGGATTCGCTCCGATCCGCTTCGAAAATTCAGATATCCAGGGGGGGAGGTCAAATCCGGATTCGGATAGTAAAATCTTTGATCTGTCGAAACATGATCCAGATCCGGGGACCTTGATTTTAAGGTCCGAATGGATTGTTTTATGAATTTATGAGATAAAACATTACGTTTTATGACTTAATTTGTTTTTTTTTGTTCAACATTTTCTTCATTAAATTAAAACTTCAACAGTACAAAGAGAGAGAATTAAACATCCTCTAAGATCACTACAAATCAAAATCAAAACAATAAAGCATAAATCAGATAGGTCATCATGAAAGATGGACATCGGATTTGAGTCAAGGCTCAAATGCGTCAATAACTTTATAGCAAAGCCGGAGAGTTTGAAATTCGTCACAAGTGACTTTGAAGGCGAAAATCTACCTCCGATATTCGTAGAAACGAAACACTAGTAAAAATTTCTCGTATAGCCACGATACATTTCGTGGCTAAATCGTGGCTATAGGATCGTGACTAATTTTTTCGTGGCTATTTCGTGACTATAGCCACGATTTAGCCACAAAATTTTTTGTTCACGATGCTATTAGCCACGACATTTTCGTGGCTAAATCGTGGCTATGCGAGAAATTTCTACTAGTGCAAAATTGTATGTCTCTTCAGGCCCCATGCAGACCGTTACGCAAAAAGACAACTCGGTAAAGACGTTCATAGGGTTACTCGACACTAGGCACGAGAGGAGGGAAGTTGGCGGAGGAGGCGGGAGCTTTTTACGATAACTGAATCGAATGAATACAAGGTTGGCGGGGTAAAATCGTAGAAGCATCGGACCGGCTAACCAGACAAATGAAGGGCTAACTACCATGAGGGTCATATTGGGCCAGGCCCAAGATGAAGAGAAGCCAAAACTGTTGCAGGCTCGGACGAGATAACCTAAGGTTTCTTTGACCGAAGAAACGCCGGAAGGGAACGTCTTAGAAATTACTGCTGGAATATCACTCCCACTAAATGAGTATGATGAGCAGAATAGAACCTTATGGTCGAATTTTTCCAATATTGCTCGATTGTAGTTACACGCTTTGTTGATCCAAAAAAAATCTTATAATTGGGCCTTCAACAAAAATATCCAGACACCTATCCACATGGGCCAAGCCCAACTCTTCAACTTATTGAGAATTTCCCTCGTCGTAGAAGATGAGAGTTGACGAGATCGAGCTTAGAAGATGTTGAGACGCTGGTAGAAGATGTAGAGACGCCAGTAGAAGATGTTGAGACGCCGGTGGATCGATGAGGAGGAGAAGCAGGAAGTCGAAGTCGAGAACCTGAACAGCCGTCCCCGAGCTGAGCAGAAACAGGGCCAAGACCAGTAACGCTTCCATAACCACGAACTCGCGACCCGAGAAGGAAACTTACCAAGAACCGGCGACAAAACCAGGGAAACCGGCGGCGAACCACTCACGGAGGTTTGACGAAAACTTCTCTCCAAACGCAACGAGAGACACCGTCCTCTAGTATCAGACGAAGGGAGAGGCGAGAGAGGCAGCGACGAATCCAACTGAGCAACAACTCCGACGAACCCAAATCGAGGACTGCCACCGGCGACACCACCAAAGCCGAGCGTATCGGAGAAAGCAAATCTCAAACCAAAGCCTTTGAATCTCGAAGAACAAGCATCCGAGAGGAAGGAAGAGACATTGAGTGACGAGCACTGGCTTTGAGTCGCCGGAAAGTTAAGAGCGGGCTAGGCGGCAACGGATCTGCTCTTCACAGCCAGAATAACGGAGGATAAGGTTGGAGAGGGTGACTCCGGCGACCCCACTACGAGAAGATCCGGAGGGTCTGGAGAGTCTGGAGGGTCCGACGGGGATGCCAAATCCAACGGCGGCGGTATGGACAATAGATGTAGCGGAGGAGATGAGGCCAAGGCAGAAGGCTGAGCGGCTGAGCGGCGGAGCTTCAGAGACGAGAGGCCATCTTGAACGGAGTGGTGAGGATTACGGCCACCTAGGAGCTCGTGTCTTCGATCAGGAGGCGTGCTGGTCAGCGGAGGAGGAGCACCGGCGGGAGAGATGCATCCGTGAGAAGCTTCTTACGCGGCGCCTCGGTCTTCAGGCCTGGGAGAAAAAGAGCTAGGGCAACTACAGATTGTTCGACTTAATTTGTTTAGAATCTATATCCTATAACACTAGTTTTTTAATAGAATCACAGAATCAAGATCCAAACTTTTTGAATAACAATGAATGAATTTTGAATAAAATCTAAAAGTCATGAAACCAATAACAATGAATTTATAAAAAACGTTACAATCCATAAACTAGAATCTATTAAAAATGTTAAAATCTATAAACCAGTAACAATATAATCTAAAAAGACTAACAATCATTAAAAATTCAACTCCCACTAACACCTCCTAAAAGAATTTATATGACAATTATATGACAAAAATAGTTGTCGCTATATATCACATGGTTTTCAATTTTCATATAGGTAGGCATTATATTAACGAGAAATAGATCGGAGCTTGTTATATTTCAGATTTAAACATGATAGTGTGCATAGAAATGACGAGTAAAAAAGTGCAAACAAGAAAGAGTCAAAGTTTTGAACCAAAAAAAAAAAACAGAAAGGGTCAAGGCAAATATTAAACACAGTCATATCCGTATATATACGCCACTAGTTCTTAAATAGAGAAAGCATTAAACGCAAAGACTAGTTTTTAGAGAAATATGTTTACATAGAAAGGGTCAAGGCAAATAATAAATACAATCATATCGGTATATATACGCCACTAGTTCTTAAATAGAGAAAGCAATAAACGCAAAGACTAGTTTTTTGTTTTGTTTGTCAACGCAAAGTAAACGTAAGGAGCTAGGGTTTTAAATCTATAATATTAATTATAATCAATCTATTTATAAAAGTTGACCAACTCTCTTTTGCAATATCAAATTTAAATGAATAGAACTCCAACCGTCCGAAAAAATAACTTACAAGGATATGGCCAACTGAGTATTATCTATCATCTTTGAGGCGAGGATCTCAATTTGAATAGAAATAGGCCTCAGAGGCTCAGGTTGTTTCGCGCCGGTTGAATGAACGTTTCCGAGGAGAAAACTTCTTCTCTGATTTTTCATGTTTCTATGTTTAAGCCAAATTCTGGGAAATAGCTTCAAGTTTGGCGTCAACAGAGGATTAAGAGGATAAAACTCGATGAAGCAGCTTCCTTTGTGGAATCTGTTATGCAGGCCCGGCTCATAGGAAATCAGGGCTCTGTGCTAGCCCAAAATCTTTTAAAAATTTTATTTTATAAATTTAAAAATTACAATAATTGGACCATGTTTTGAAATTTTTTAAAACATAAGGGCCCTAAAATCTAAATTTTGTTAAAAAAATAAGGGCCTTAAAATCTAAAAAAAATTGTTGAAAATTGTGTTGGGCCCTGTGCATTTGCACCGTGAGCACACCCCATAAACCGTGCCTGCTGTTATGATAGAGATTGTGGAAATTAAGCATGCCAAAACTGTCGCGCAGCTTATACGCCGCCTTCTTCGCTGTGTCGAATGTCCCGAGAAGCTTGATTCCTGAATAAGCGGATATCAGTGACCCATTATCTCAACTATCACTGTCTCAGTCCTGTGTACAACTTCATCGACTTCTTCGCAACAACAGTTTGCTTCATCGAGACCGCCTTAGGCTAAGAGGGTTTGAGAAAGAGTGAATCTGGTGGCTTTTGAGGTGGAGTTGGGAAAAAGAAATGTGATTGAACCTGAACTTCTGGAGATCTGATCCAACCCGTCTGAAGAGAAGAGTAAGTATGCTCTTAGGCCGATGGATGGAGACATATGGTTTACTAATAGTTTCAAATTGTATCAACTAAGAAGGTCCCTTCGAAAAAACCTTTAATGTCAGGGTTTTTCTGGAATATTCGCGGGTTTAACAAATCATCAAAACATACCGTAGTGAAGGAGTGGGTGGAAAACAGTGCTATGCAATTCGGTTGCTTATTGGAGACAAGGGTTAAGGAAACTAAATCAAGGAGCATCGTTTCAAAAGTTTTTCAAGGCTGGTCATGTATGACCAACTATGAGCATAACCAGTTAGGAAGAATATGGGTTGTTTGGAGACCGGAAATTCGTCTTACACTGGTTTTCAAGAGCGCTCAAATGATCACTTGTTTTATTCAAATGGAGGAGGGGAAGGAGGAATTCTTCTGTTCTTTTAGAGATCACCATGATTCTCCTTTGCTCCGCAATAAATCCTGGATAATGTTTGGAGAATACAATGAAATCCTAAAGGGAAAGGAAAACTCAGAATTCGACAATTCACCAAGTATAAGTTTGGGAACGATAGATTTCCAAGAAGCACGAAATCATTGCTCGTTATTGGATCTAGGCTACAAGGGCCGTTATTCACATGGTGTAATAAGCGAAGTAGAGGTCTTATTCGCAAGAAGCTAGACATGGTGATGGTCAATGGTGCTTGGTTACGAAATTACTCTCAATCTTATTCTGTATTTGAAGCCGGGGGTTGTTCAGATCATTTGCGGTGTCGAATCCAACTAGATGCAGTGGCGGCAAAAAGAAGAACACCATTCAAATTCGTGAACGCCTTAACTACGATGCCTGAGTTTTACACTTTGATCGAAAATTACTAGGCAGAGACTGATACCTTATATCACTCTACTTCTGCTATGTACCGATTTACAAAAAATCTAAAGGGATTAAAGCCTTTACTTCGTGGTCTATGCAGAGAAAGAATGGGAAATCTCACAAAAAAAAGACAAAGGAAGCTTATGAAGATCTTTGTGCTAAACAGAATGCAACTATTGTTGATCCAACGGATACAAGTGTCGAAGAAGAGGCAAACGCTCTAAATCGTTGGCAGCATGTCTCGGGTCTGGACGGGAATTTCATGAGCCAAAAATCAAAAATGCATTGGTTGGAGATAGGAGATAATAACAACAAGGCATTTCACCTAGCAGCAAAAGTCCGGGAGCTGAGAAACACGATTAGAGAAATATTGTGCCGAAATGGAGAAGTGGTAACAAGCATTGAGGAAATCAAATATGAGGCAGAAAATTATTTTCGTGAATTCTTGCAATACAAACCACACCAGAGTACGAGGAAGTTGCAGTTGATAGACTTCGAAATCTGATGGGGTTTCAATGTTCCGCCGCAGAAGTTGTTGGGTTTACTCAAGACATTTCTAAGGAGGAAATCAGAGAGGTATTGTTTCGAATGCCAAATAATAAATCTCCGGGTCCGGATGGATATACAACGGAATTTTTCAAAGCAACATGGCCAATTGTGGGAAAGGATTTCACAGTGGCAGTTCAATCATTTTTCATAAAAGGTTTCCTCCCCAAAGGAGTTAATACCACAATCTTGGCACTAATACCAGAGGAAAAGGCGAGAGAAATGAAGGATTATAGACCGATATCGTGCTGTAACGTTATCTACAAGATATCGTGCTAACAGGCTGAATATGATCTTACCCAAACCAGTATGCCTTTGTCAAATGACGTCTTCTCATTGAAAATCTTCTCCTTGCCACAGAATTGGTTAAAGACTATCACAAAGAAACAGTTTCCCCTCGAAGTGCAATGAAGATAGACATATCGAAAGCATTCGACTCGGTACAATGGTCCTTCGTTCTCAATGTGCTAGAGGCACTAAACTTGCCCCAAAAATTTATTCATTGGACCAGATTGTGCATAACTACAACCTCATTCTATGTGCAAGTGAACGGAGAGCTAGCTGGGTTTTTCAAGAGTGAAAGGGGTCTACGACAGGGTTGCTCTCTTTCGCCATACCTATTCGTAATAAGTATGAATGTGCTGTCAAAGTTCATCGACAAAGCAGCGTTAGAAACCCGCATTGGATACCACCCAAGATGTAAGAATCTTTACCTAACACATATATGCTTTGCTGACGACTTAATGATCTTCACAGATGGGAGAGTGAGATCGATAGAGGGGGTCATTGATATTTTCAAGGAGTTTGAAACCTGTTCTGGTCTGAAAATAAGTGTGGCAAAATTGAAGATTTACTTAGGTGGTGTTTCCGACCAGACCCGTGCAGCAATAGAGAACCAATCACCGTTTGAAACATGGCAACTACCAGTCCGCTACCTGGGATTGCCGTTAACAACAAGGCGAATGACAACATCATATTACGTTCCACTTATCGAAAAACTAAGAAGAAGGATCAGCTCTTGGACCGCTCGTTGTTTATCATATGCTGGTAGGATGCAACTAATTAAATCTGTGGTGGTTAGCATTACCAACTTCTGGCTTGCGGCTTTTTGCTTACCAGGAGCATGTTTAAAAGAAGTCGATCGTTTGAGCTCCGCCTTCCTATGGTCATGACCAGCATTAAACTCGAAAAAAGCAAAGATAGCATGGGATGTGGTGTGTACTCCAAATGACGAAGGAGGTCTAGGGCTGCGCAATATTTGTGAGGTAAATCGAACAAGCTGCCTCAAATTGATTTGGAGAATAATGAATTCTGATGCTTCACTCTGGGTGAGATGGATACATATGTTTCTCATAAAAAGGATTCATTCTCGTCAATAAAGAAAACAAACATAGGTTCTTGGATGTGGAAGAAGATCCTAAAGCATCGTGATACAGCTAAGGACTTATGTCGTATGGAAATTGGAGGTGGGTTAACAACCTCCTTCTGGTTTGATAACTGGTCGACAAAGGGAATTCTGTTCGACATTACGGGACCTATGGGAACGATTGATCTTGGAATTCAAGCAACGGCAACGGTAAACGCTGCATTACTAAATCGCCGGCCAAGGAGACATAGGGTGTGCACGCTGAATGATATTGAAAAAATAATTGAGGAACAAAAAACCAGGGGTCTAAGGGGTAAGGACATTGCTCTATGGAGAGGAAGGAATAACAAGTTCCAAAAGAAACGTGGAATCAAATAAGAGTACAAAAGGATAAGGTAACTTGGAATAAGGGGGTTTGGTTTACGTTTGCTACCCCGAAGTATTCCTTTTGCACCTGGCTGGCTTTTCATAATAGATTGACAACAGGAGATCGAATGATGTAATGGAACTCTAGGCCTGATCCGGCTTGCATATTCTGCCACTCACCTTTGGAAATAAGGAACCACTTGTTCTTCTCATGCCCATTTTCAGCAGAGGTTTGGCGAGTTTTAATGGGAGGAATTCTTCAAGTTCGATTCACTACGACGTGGCCTGACCTTGTACAAATCCTCTTGGATGAAACACAAGACACCACAACACTTTTCTTGATTCGGTATACTTTTCAGGTATGCGTTCACAGCATATGGAGGAAACGAAATCTTCGTAGACATGGAGAAAAGGCTTCTCATCCAACTCAAATCACCAAAGTCATAGACAAAACTATTCGGAACAGAATCCTCATAATCTGAAAGCAAAGAATCAACATGCTTGAGGACGGTCTCATACGATGGTTTGCAACTAGATGATTCTTAATTCTCTTTACTATCTGCATGTAAAATCTCTTAAATTTTAGCACTCTTGTAAACAATTAAGTTGCACTAGTTGTAAAACAGTTTTTTTGGATGAATAATTTTACATTTTTTCAAAAAAAAAAAAAAAAAAAGATAGTTAATAGCAAATTATTATATATCGGAGTCTTGGAGGTCAAAGAAGCAAATGCAATATCAAATTTGTATGGATTTNATTCAATATGTTCACGAATCAACCTAATACATTTCCGCACTATTAGATGATTCGCTCATTTATGTTATTTCTAGCAACCTAATACACTTCCGCGCTCTTAGATTAAGCCCTAGTTCATAGTCCTAGCGGTCAGCTCAAGCATAAGCAATAAACACAACAATAAGCGAAAACCTCAAAAGATAAATCCCTATTTGTGTCTAATTCAATGATTCATGGATGCCCTTGAAACCCTAAACCTAACTAATGAACTACTCAAACATGGAAACATAGAAAAAGCAAAGAGATGAAGTAGACATAGTATAGATTAAGAAAGAAAGGGTTTAGAATTCTTCTCAATGGACACAAAGATTATTCTCCAAAGCTTACAATGATCTCCAAAAAGTCTCAATAGAATAAAGCAAATAAAAGTGTCTGTAAAAGTCGTCGTGCCTTCAAAGAGGCTAAAAATAGAGTATTTATAGGTCTAGGTCGAATTAGGTCAAAATAGGGAGTTTCCAGAGCAAAACAGGAAAAAGAGAAGTTTCCTTTTCCTTATCGCCGGCCTGCATCAACCGATGCACCTCCTTGCATCGGTCGATGGCTGTTTCTCTCGATCGATGCACTCCTTGCATCGATCGATTGCCGATTCTCTGGATGTGCCGCATCGACCGATGCACTCCTTGCCTCCCAGATTCAACTCATTATTTCACAGAACAATCCAAAGCTATCACTGCTGGGTCTCATCAAGGATCATCGTCCCAAGAACCTTATAGACTCTTTCTCTTTCGATATCGTCACAAGACAACAACACAACCTTTGGTACTTTTTCCCTCCCCCAAACTTAATTTTTTATTATTATTATTTTTTTTTTTCTTTTCTTTGGGTATATATTTTTTTATTCAAGGTTTACGAGACGCGAGTATTGATGGTGTTTGCCACCAAATCTCCGGTTCATCCCCTTTTTAAATCAAAGATGTAGGCGAATAATGGGATCGCGGGAAATTTTCCTAGCCCTCGCTTCCAATCTTTGTGTGATCATCTCCTTCGAAGTAAAATAATGGGATCGATGGAAATTTTCCTAGCCCTTTACCCGAAAGAAAATCATTTCATATTTTCTGTTTTTATTTTATTTTAAATAAGGGAGAGGAGTACCATATTTTCACACATGTTGTCTTGTCGGATACGAATGAGGAGTCAAGCTCTGAAGACATGATAAGCTCAAAATGTAATACCGTAGAGGTACTAGCAGCTATGTCGTTGTAGTACTTAGGGGTCGAATCCACAGAAACTCAAGATCACACAATAGACTATATAGGTTCGAATTAAGCTAAGTAAAATCAATGAGAATAAGAAATAAAACAAATCAAACAGATCTAGTGAGAATTCGATGGAGGTAAAAGCTAAGCTTAAGGAATTTCGCAGAGATTCAAGAAAAGCATATGGATAGAACGTAGAAATTCTAATTAAGCACGGTTCTAGAACTCAGAACACTACACCAAATCAACCAACTTTCGCTGCACTGATTACTATGTTTAAGAAGTTAATAAACCAAATTTCTTTGCGAAACCTAGACAACTAAACATGCAATAAGCTCAGGTCTGATTTGTTCACAATTCTCCCTAGCCAAATTTCTTTGCACTAAACATAATTGCTCATCTAAGTCTTTCAAGTTAATTAACCAACCTTCGCTGAGAGAACTAACATATGATCTTAATTCTAGGTAGCTAATCTAGAACAAGCTTTAAGAACTACTTAGATGAAGAACTCAATAAGATGAATCTCTAGATAGTTTAACCAATTTAACAATTAATGAAGAGCTCTTTAAAAAACCCTAAACTTAACTAGCAAACTACTCATACATGAACAATGGAACATAAATCATAGATGAATAGAATTGCGTAAAAGAAATCAATAAGAAACAAAAGGGGTTCATAATTGTCTCCCTAGAAGCCCTAAAACCAATCTCTCTCAAAGTATGAATAATAATAATAGCTTAGCCAAAACAGGTGGCTGAAAAACCTAATTATAAGCTAAAACACGTTTTGGGGCTTCTTGTAAATAATAAAGACTTCTGGACCAAAGTGCAATTTCTTCAGATAAGGAAAAAGTCACGTTTCTTTTCTTTATGCCTTCAGTATCGACCGACACCAGGTGGTATCGCTCGACACAAGGACCATAAATCGAGCTTCACAGCTACATGATCCTTGCTTAGCTCCAAAATGCTTCAATATCTCCAATTTAGCTCCAAACGTACCTAAACATGAAAATACTCAAAAAGACTCCAAAATACTAGAAAGACTCTATAAATAAGACCTACATCATGGTTAAAAACGGGTAAAAACTATGATATATCAAGACACCAATCACGATGATGAGGTAAAAGGAAAATCGCAGAAATTAGCTCAAGCTTTCGAATTTTTCTGGAAACATGGATGCCTCTGATTAACCGGTCAGCCTTTAGATTTTTCATTAGTCTGATCTGAAACTAGCTCTGCAACAATGGTCACTCAGATGCAAATCATATAAAAATTCAATGGTCGTGATCATAATCTCCAACAAGTTTTGACTCAATAAAACATAATGACTTAAAGAAAACATAAAAGTAACTCAAAAGTAAACAAAACAAAGAAAAATGGCGTTAGTAACGATAAATACCCTCCCCAGACTTAATTCACACCGTCTCGGTGTGAAAATAAATGAGGAAGAAGGCAAAACAGACTCAAGAAGAATAAAATAAAAGAGAAAATAAAAGAAAAACGTACCGGTGGGTTGCCTCCCACCAAGCGCTTGTTTAAAGTCATTAGCTTGACTTGACAGCCTTTTAGGCATGAGACGGGTCATCGAGGAGAATGGTGTCGTCCCCATCGATTCCTACGTCGGCAAGGTATGGCTTTAGGCGCTGACCGTTAACCACAAACTCATTTCCTGTAGTGTTCAGCATCACCACAGCTCCGTACGGTCGCACCTCCTTAATGGTGAATGGGACGGACCATCGCGATCTCTGCTTTCAAGGAAATTGTTTAAGGCGAGAGTTGTATAGCAATACCTGATCGTTTGCAGCGAAGTTCTTAGGGATTATCTTCCTGTCGTGATAGGCTTTGGTCTTCTCTTTGTAGATTTTTGAGTCCTCGTAAGCCATGTGACGTATTTCCTCCAACTCGTGTAGTTGCATCGTTCTCCGTTTCGAAGCAGATTTTATGTCGAAGTTTAGCAACTTTACAGCCCACGCTGCCTTGTACTCGAGCTCCACAGGAAGGTGACATGATTTCCCGCAGATAAGGTGGAATGGTGTCGTTCCCAAAGGTGTTTTGAACGCAATCATGTATGCCCAAAGAGCGTCATCTAGCTTGATAGCCTAGTCCAGCCTTGACGTGTTCACTGTCTTTTGCATAATGCCCTTGATTTCCCTGTTGGAAATTTCGACTTGTCCACTCGTTTGAGGGTGATAGGGAGTGGCTACCTTGTGCTTGACCCCGTGCTTCTTCAACAAGTTGTCAAAGACCTTGTTGATGAAATGAGATCCGCCATCGCTGATAACTACTCTAGGTACACCGAACCTTGGGAAAATTACCGATTTGAACATCCTTAACACTACCTTAGCGTCATTTTTTGGGCTAGCCAGCGCTTCCACCTATTACTTGTCTTCTTCTGCGAAAAGTTCTTTCCCCATTGTTTCCGACAAACTTGTTCTCTTCTTCCTCGATTTTTTTATGGCCTCTCCTTCTCAGCCGAGCGCTTCCCCCGCCCTCGTCGATCAATTTGGGCCTCACTCGGGGAGCACGATCTCGGCTGGGGAACTCAAGAATATCGCCTCCTTGTGCGGGCTCAATTTCGGTGATTTCCTCATCCCATCGGATGATGATTCTCCGGAAATTCCTCCAGAGGGTTATGCATGTGGTTATGCAGTGTTTTTCTCGAAGTGCCGCCTCACTTTTCCTGTCCCGGCGGCCATCCTTGACATTATCGGCGACCTCGAGATTGCCCTATCCCAGCTCATGCCCAGCGCGATGAGAAATCTGGTTGTGCTCTGGGTGCGCTCTAAGGAAACCAGGGTTGTGTTTAACACCGAGGACTTCCACTAGCTTTTTAATGTCAAAGCGAACTCAAATCTTTGCGGGACCTACTATTTTCCGGCGAAGGTTAACCGGTCTGTTTTCAGGTTCAACGCGAGGGAGGATAAGTGGTGGGAGCAGTGGTTCTACTTTAGAATATCTGAGAAGTCTATTGAGGGTGAATCGATCCTTCGGCGTTCCTGGGCTCAGATTTCCGGTTACCATGAGCCCTAGAAAGTCAGCTCGTATACCCTTTTAGGAATTCCTTAATCGATTTTTCTTTTATTCTGATTTGGCTTTCCTTTTGCAGAGTCTATTGATTCCTCGAGGACCGTGACGGCTGAGGTTCAACTGCTCATCAATCTTATTAGAGAGAAGAGCTCCGACTGGAAGCTGTTTACTATTGATAGGATCCTGCAGGCTCGCGATCGTCCAACTCCCAGGCTGTCTGTTGCGGCTGCTCTCCGGCTCACAGGTCCGTATTTATTTTTATTTCTTTGTTTTAGAGTTTGTAAACTTCTTTTTTTTTTTTTGACATCGACTGGTTTTGCAGGTCCTCCGTCTCCATCAACTCAAGCTCAAGTCTTAACTCAAGCTCCGGCCTCGACTCTAGCTCCATCTCTCATTCCAAAACTTGAAGCTGTTGCCAAGGACTTAGCTCTCGCTTCGGTTGGTCCTCCGGTCAGATCCCAAGCGCAAGATACTGCTCCTGCCGCTTCTCAGATTAACCTGATTCTTGACGACAGCTCCACTGAATCCAACAAGATGGTCCCTCCTAAAAAACCGAGGCGTCTTTCGTACAGGGAGAGGATGCGACTGCGTCCAGCTCCAACGCCAGCTGGTGCCCTTGACAAGAAAGTCAAGGAGGCTCTCGGTAAGCCTGTCCACGTTGAGACCTCGCGTTGCGAGGAACCCATACAGGATGACCAGCGCGAGTCCAATGCTGACCGTGGTGACGGTGGCAACCTTCCTATGGGTGGTGAGATTGAGGTCACTCGGCATGATGCGCGAGCTGAGAGCTCCAAAAGGTCTATCTCTAGGGTGTCCTCAAAGGAGCCTAGCCACTCTGCCGAGCACCAGTCTCGACTTAAGCGATCTCGCGATGATGGGTTTAAGGGTGAGGAAATAGCGAGGAGGCAGGTGGCACCCCGTTCGCAGGGTGGTGGAAGCAACTCTCCGAACACTTTTAGGTTCGACTTTGATGGACCTGAGGCGATGGTCGAGAACAGCTCTCAGCTTGCAAATCTCTTTAGGCGTGTTAGGCCTTCTTCCTGCTTCTTGCCATCCCTCAGAAATATGAAGAAACCCGGGAGCTACATCAAGCTTGCTAGCGCGATGGGCCAGGTAACTTCTATTCCTCTTTTCTTTTGGTTTATTTTTTCTGATTTCCTTGCTGAGTTTCTTGGATTTCTTTTTAGGCTATCTCCGCTACGAATGAACTGGTTAACTCGTTCGAGCAGGATCTTCGCTCCACCACCCAGCCTGAGGAGGTCGAGAGGGCGGCTAAGACTATTACCGACCTAGTCACTAGCGGGATGAGCTGGTGACGAGGCGTGCTCGTAGTGAGGAGAAGATGGCTAACATTACCCTCCTGGAGAGTCGAGTCAAAGACCAGGCCGACTTGGCCAAGAAATGGGAAAGCTCTGCTCGGGAAGCTCAGGCTCGCTCAGACACCCTCCAAGGTCAGATCTCTCTATTGGAGAAAGTCAGTGAAGATTTGAGGGTGAACCTCCGAGTTGCCGAGGGTCGTGCTGGAGCTGCTGAGGATGGCCTACGCTCTGCCAGTGAGAATATCGGCAGCCTCAGGGTCCAGGTCAAGAAAGTCAAGGAGGATTCGAGGAAGCTTGTCGTCAAGAAACAAAAGGAAATGGTAAAGAAGGCAGATGAGTCTGCGAGGAAGGAGATGTCCAAGCAATACCACGCCATCCTGCTGGGGATAAAGGAAAAATTTGAGAAGAAGAAGGTTGAGGTTGACACCGAGACCCAGATCATGGAGTGCAAGTCCAACATCATTCTTCTTAACGACATTATTGATAAGACCATCAATGATTTTGAGGCTGAGAAGAAGAATATCGAAGCTGAGAAGATGAGGCTGGATGCGGAACTCACCATTGTCCAGGTATCCGATCTTTCCTTGGGCAAACTCGATCTTCCGCAGATATCTGAGGATTCGGTTACTTTACCTACTGGGTCGAATGTGCAAGCACTAAGTGACCAACTGGACCTTGGTTCTTAGGAGCTCATGAAGGACTTCCCGTTGCCCCCGGACCAGCCTGTCTTAGCGAGCAAGCCGGTTGAGCCTGCCAGCTAGTGACTTTTCCCTTCTTTTTATCTCTTTTTAGATTATCTTTTGAACTTAGCGCCTGGGGAGGCCTTTAAACCTGTTTCTTGTTTGTTGTTGAACTTATTATGCCCGAGAGGGTTTGTTTTGAACTTATGCTCCTTTCATGGAGGCTTAATTTTATTTACTTTGATCTTTTGAAAAATCTTTCATTTTTATTTAGAATCATTTTCGCCATTTAGAGGCTGACACTTTACAATGGATCAAAGGCAGTCTTTCAGCCAAAGATCCGGGCCATTTAGAGACCCTGCTCCTAGGTCGTGTAGAGACCTAGGGAGCTAACCAGGCGATTTTAAGACGCAAGGTCGAGGCCATTTAGAGGCAGGCGTGTAACCTAAACAGTTTAGCCGTGAAGGTTATCGTCATTTAGAGACTTAGAAGGGTTGTGACCTTGCAATTTAGACACAAAGTCGAGTCATGCTAGCTGGTAGCATGCTCTAGCTCGTAAGGCTGTTCATTTATGGAGTAAAGCTTTTAGCTTGTAGATAGAAGTTGGGAAACTTCAGGCTGCTGTTAGCAGGCTTAAGAGAAGATTTTTATTTTATTTTAATAGCTGCACCCTTGTGAGGTTGCCTACGTTTTCTGAGGAGGGATCAAGCCTCTCGTAGTTCGATTTTACAAGTATCTTTCATTTTAATGGTAGTATTTCTTCAAGTTCATGGCATTCCATGAGTTCCTTTCAGGTGTGTTGTCGTGCACTCTAACGAGCTTGTACACGCCGTTCTTTACTATTTCGGAGATCCGATATGGACCTTCCCAGTTGGTGTCTAGTTTTCCAGCATTCCTTTCCTTAGTGTTTTCATATACTTTCCGTAGGACGAGCTCGCCAACCTGAAATTTTCGTTGTTTGACCTTTGAATTATAATATCGCGCTGCTGTGTGTTGATAATTTTGAAGATTAATGAGTGCTCGATCTCGACGCTCGTCGATGACATCGAGCTGGTCGAGAAGCATTTCGTTATTCAGTTCTTCATTTACGGGACACACATCTACCCTAAAGCTGGGGATTGCGACCTCGGCAGGAACCACAACCTCAATCCCATAGCCCAAGGAGAATGGTGTTTCTAAGGTTGGTTTACGAGGTGAGGTCCGACAGGCCCATAACACTCCTGGGAGTTCGTCAGACCATTTTTCCTTTTTAGCGTCCAGTTGTGTCTTGAGATTACTCAATATCATTTTGTTTGCTGCCTCGGCCTGCCCGTTGCCCTGAGGGTAACGCGGAGTTGAGGTTGTCAGCCTGATATTGTGATCTTCACAGAATTCAAGGAACCGATTTGAAATGAATTGTGAGCCATTATCCGTTACGATTTCATACGGGACTCCGTGCCGACAAACTACATTTTGCCATACAAATTCTTCCACGTGTGTTGCCTTAACCACTTGGAAGACCCATGCTTCTATTAATTTGGTGAAGTAGTCAGTAAGGACGAGCAGAAAGCGACATCTCTTTTTTCCTGAGGTTACTAAAGGTCCTACTATGTCCATAGACCATCTCATAAAGGGGGTATGAAGATGATATAGAAGAAAAAATTTCGGTAGGCTGATGTAGTGTGGGAGCATGTCGTTGGCATTTGTCGCATGCTTTGGAGTGTTCTTCGCAATCAGCAACCAAGGTGGGCCAAAAGTACCCTTGTCTTTTGATTCTGATGGCAAGCGCCCTTCCTCCCGAATGACTGCCACACGAGCCCCCGTGAACTTCCAGCATAATCGTGAAACCTTCGAGTCCGTGGACACACACCAGGTAGGGGCCATTCATGCTTTGTTTGTAGAGGCGAGAACCGATTATACAATATCTTGAAGCTATGGCTTTGAGTTTACAGGAATCCCACTTGCTGGGGGGAGCTTCACCCCCCCCCCCTCAATGTATTGTATGATCGCTGCTCGCCAATCAATTCTTGCAACCATTTTCTCGCAGAGGGAAATATGCCTGTCGTCAAGGGGAGCTTGATCCGGGTCCTCAGCTTCCCTTATTCCAGGAGGTAGGTCGTCCTCTATTGGGGCCAGCACTAAATCCAACTCCATGTTGTCGACATCGATTTCCATTAAATCTTCGCCTCGCAGGATCCGCGTCACGCTAAAGACTTTGAACTGCTTGACTAGCTCGTGGACTATAGCTAGATATGATACCATTCTGCTATCTCTGGCTTCGTATTCTCCATGGAACTGACTTGTAACGAGCTGAGAGTCTCATACTTGGCTTCGTTATTTGATGCTGAGAAACTGAGCCTGAAAGACTGTTCTACGACCTCGTTGGTTGGGGATACGAGGTGGATTCCAACACCTGCCCCCTGTTTCGAGGAAGCTCCATCAACATAGAGCTGCCAGGTTCCGGAGCTTGATTCAGCCATCTCGCTGCTTGCTGCAAGTCCGATAACGAAGTCAGCTAATACTTGTGCCTTGGCGCTAGTTCGAGGTCGATACTCAGTATCGTACTCGTTTAGCTCGATAGCCCACTTGGCTAGCCTACCGGACTGCCTAGGGCTATGTAATATTGTGCGCAACGGTTGTGTTGTCATCACTATGATAGAGTGTGACTGGAAGTACGGTCTGAGCTTGCGAGCTGACACCACTACTGCCAAGGCTAATTTTTCCATTCGAGGAAACCGGGTTTCAGCATCTACTAGGGACTTGCTTACGTAGTAGATCGGTCTCTGCTTAGTTCGCTCCTCTCTTACGAGGACACCACTTACCGCGACCTCGGAAATTGCTACGTAAAGGTAGAGGGGTTCTCCCTCAACTGGCTTTGAGAGAATGGGGGGCTCAGAAAAGTATGCTTTTAGCTGCTTAAAGGCTTCCCCGCACATATCATCCCAAAGGAATTTTTTGTTTCCCTTTAACAATTGATAAAAAGGGAGGCACTTATCAGTCGACCTTGAAATGAACCGATTTAGAGCGGCAATGCGACATGTCAGCCTCTGCCCCTCTTTGCTGAGCTCAGAGGTTGCATTTCCAGATATGCGCTGATTTGCTTAGGGTTTGCCTCTATTCCTCTTTGGGTCACTATGTAACCTAAGAAATCACCCGAAGCAACTCCAAAAGTGCACTTCAAGGGATTTAGTTTCATCCCATATTTATTTAATAGGTCGAAACATTCTCCTAGTTGACTTATGTGGTTTTCTTCTTTCAAAGACTTAACCAACATGTCGTCAATGTAGACCTCCATTGACTTGCTCAGGAGGCTTGCGAACATCTTGTTCATAAGTCTTTGGTAGGTTGCTCCTGCGTTTTTGAGGCCGAATGGCATTACTTTATAACAATACGTTCCTCGTTCTGTTATAAAGGATGTTTTTTCTTGGTCCTCAAGGTTCATTTGTATTTGATTATATCCCAAGAATGCATCCATGAAGCTAAGGAGCTGGTGCCCTGCGGTAGCTGATATGCTCAAATTAATACCCTACAAGTACTAAAGCAGTTGTTGTAGTATATGTAGGGGTCGAACACAAAAACTCCAGAATTCACGCAATAGATTATATAGATTCGAATTAAGCTAAACCAAAAGATGTAATTGAAAGCAGTGCGTAAATTAAAAGTGTTGTAAGTCGATTGGAAGAAAGATAGGCTCAGGGTATTTCTCAGGAATTCAATGAATGTAGATAAACTAACTAACAAGATTCAGATTTAGCGCGGTTCTTGAACTCAAATCACTAAAGTATAGCTAACCAACTCTCGTTGCGAAAACTATCTAAGTCTAAATCCTAAAATTCCAAATCTCTTTGCGAATCCTAAAGTCTAAACTAGCTTTTAGTTCAGGTTTGATTTGTTCACAAAACAACTAAACCAAATCTCTTTGCGAATAGTTATTTTGCTCACCCTAAGTTCTATCAGGTAATTAATCGCACTCTCGTGCCTAACCAATTATCCTAAGATCTAAGTTCTAGGTGATCAGGCTAGAATTAGCTTTGAGAACAACCTAAGGCGAATAACTAATTCAGATGGTGAATCCTAATCAACTAATTAACTTAACATTCAGAGAAGACCCTTATGAGAACCCTGAACCTAACAAGAGAACTACTCAGACATGGTAATTGAAACAATAAACATGACTGAAATAATACTCAGATAAATAATAAAAAGTAGAGTAACAAGAGGGTTCGAAATCTTCTCTCGGACGAATAGAGTCTCCAACTTGTCTCCCTCAGAAAGCTCTCTCACAAAACTCATAATAGAATAAAGCGTAATCAAGTGTAATCAGCCAAAGTGTCTTAAAAACCTAACTTAAACTCCTAAAACACGTTCTGGGCTTAATTGTAAATAATAAAGTCTTCTGGGCAATTTTGCAATTCTTCAACTCTTCATAAAAGTCGTGACTTGTGTCTTGCTGCAATGAGTATCGATCAATACTAGGGTAGTGTCGATCGATACTAGGGTAGTGTCGATCGATACTGAGGCATTTCGGGGAGTTTGGAGCGGTGATTGTGAGAGCAGAATCTCACAACCTCAATCCTTGGCCTATTTTAGGTTGAATATGCTTAGAAGAACTTTAGAGAGAATTGAGAGAAAAACTGTATAGTATTATTTTTGCCAAGAATTCAGTGTCTCTACAATGTGGCTGCTGTTTCAAACTTATACCAGCTGAAATGTAACTGCTTTACATTAAATTCGGAATTAAGTTTAAAATCTCCATCTTTAATGCTGAGCTTGATTCTAGGATTTCAAGTTAATATACTTTGACTTGGTTAAGCGCGTGCTGCTGCTCCCAACGACCTTGCTCTTTCCCTTCGTGCTCGGTTCTTCCAGCTGGGTGACTTACTCTACCTTGCGACCTCGCTTACTTCACCTTGTAAATAATCTCATGAGACCTCATCATGGGCCGAACCTTCCTTGTCGAGCCCGTTTTCTCGGTATGGGCCTTGAGTGTGGAATCTGGGCCCAATAGTGGTTACTAAACCTAGCATCCTAATACACTTCCGCGCTCATAGAATTCTAGATCAGCCTTAACGAGCATGTTCAATATGTTCACGAATCAACCTAATACACTTTCGCGCTATTAGATGATTCGCTTGCTTATGTTCTTTCTAGCAACCTAATACACTTCCGCGCTCTTAGATTAAGCCCTAGTTCATAGTCCTAGCGGTCAGCTCAAGCCTAAGCAATAAACACAACAATAAGCGAAAACCTCAAAAGATAAATCCCTATTTGTGTCTAATTTAATGATTCATGGATGCCCTTGAAACCCTAAACCTAACTAATGAACTACTCAGACATGGAAACAGAGAACAAGCAAATAGATGAAGAAGACATAGTATAGATTAAGAGAGAGAGGGTTTAGAATTCTTCTCAATGGACACAAAGATTCTTCTCCAAAGCTTACAATGATCTCCAAAAAGTCTCAATAGAATAAAGCAAATAAAAGTGTCTGTAAAAGTCGTGGTGCCGTCAAAGAGGCTAAAAATAGAGTATTTATAAGTCTAGATCGAATTAGGTCAAAATACGGAGTTTTCAGAGCAAAACAGGAAAAACAGAAGTTTCCTTTTTTTCTCGCCGGCCTGCATCGAGCGATGCACCTCCTTGCATCGGTCGATGGCTGATTCTCTGGTCCTGTTGCATCGATCGATGCACTCTTTGCATCAATCGATTGCTGATCTTCTGGTCTGTTGCATCGATCGATTGCCAATTCTCTGGATGTGCTGCATCAGTCGATTGGAATTCTTCTGGTGGAGTTGCATCGGTCGATGCACTCCTTGCATCGACCGATTCTGCTCCTTTCTTCATAGTTTTGTGCGTTTTTGCCCTCATAACTTCAATTTATTCCTTAAATGCTTTTTACCTGAGATATCTAAATAAAGGATTAGAAAACTCTAAAAACGGACTTTGACTCGATAAAACGATTAAAAGAAACACCAAAACATACGATAGAAAACGGTAAAAACCAAGTATATCAATTTCTCTCATATCACTTTGCTTATTCTCTGCAACTATGTGTGAGTAGATTTCATAGTTAGGTTTAGGGTTTCAACGGGATCCATGAATCATTGAATTAGACACATATAGGGATTTATCTTTCGAGGTTTTCGCTTATTGTTGTGTTCATTGTTTAGGCTGAATTGATCACTTAGTCTCTGATCTAGGGCTTAATCTATACCACAGAAGTGTCGTAGGTTGCTAGAAAGAACATAAGCGAGCGAATTGTCCTTAACCTGCGGAAGTTGATGTTAAGGCGATTCGTGAACATATCAAACCTATTCGTTAATGCTGATATAGAATTCTATGCCAACGGAAGTTAGGATTTTAGGTTGCTAAATTCAGCTACGATTTTAATCACCACATTATTATGACGAAACAATTACTAATTTGTGACATAAAAATTTGGTCACTTTATCGTATCTAAAATGTCACAAATTTGGGACAAAAAATTTTCGTCCCAAACTTTAGTCACAATAACTACAGTTTTTTGTAGTGGTTGTTTTCGTCGTTCATAGTGACGGGATTTGACCTTGCTCTTCTGCTCGTACGTTCTAACCTTGCTAGCTCTTGGTTGTTGATGATGGATAATTGTGTGGATCCAAATCAATTACCCAAACACTCCATCATTGTAGTATTTAGGGATTAATCCAAGGGAGGCACAAGAACAACACACTACGAATGCAAGAAATCGCTTAAGCTAGAGCAAATGATTTGGGTTTTTATATTTTTATGATTTTAAACTAAGAAAGTAAAATGCAAGAAAGAAAACAAAAGATAGAAGTGTTGGATCATGGAATAAACTATCAAATGAATGATTAACAATAAAATAATGATGACAAAGATTGCATTAAACACTATCCTAGAACATGAGATTCAATAATATGACTAATCCATTCTCATGGCACTAATCACCTAATTGACATAAACTCTCGTTTGCAATTAAATAATCAATGAAAATTAATAAACAATCCCAATTAGTTAACTAATCACCCTTGACATCAACTCTCATTGGCAAGGATGTGAAAAGCTCACAAAAGGCTTGGTTCAAACATTTCATCAAACACCTCTCGGGCGTGAAATGCCTTAGTTCTAGATTTGATATCTCAATCTAAATCTAGCATTAAGAACTAACATATGTGAAATATCTAACAAGGATCAACCTAATTCATAATCATCTAACCATCAAGATCAAGCAAACCAAAATCCAACAAAAAGTCTAGAGTCTAAACATGAAGAACATAAAAGAAAAAAAAAATAAAGATAAAGAATATGCATTAATATAAAGATAAGAGTGAAGAAATCTTCTCTAGAGTGGCATTTGTATGAAGAACAATCAAAATCCTTCCAAAATCATAAGAAGAGTTTGGGATAAAACCCAACTCTAGAAAAAAGAAAGTTTCCTACAAAAATTAGGTCTACAAAGTTTAAATAGTTAAAGGGTTCAAACTGGGTCAACTTTGGTCAAACTGGGTCAACTCTAGTCAGTGGCACTTACACCGATGTCACACCTCGGTATTGCACGTCGGTATTAAGGACTTCTGAAGTTGCAATGGTCTTAGCCAGGCGGACATGTCTCTGGTAAATCAGTCATATCTCTCAAACCACACGTCTGAATGACTTGATTTCAACTCCTGTAAACAGCTAACTAAATTGGCTACAACTTTCGTGAAGACCACATAAGCTAATTCGGATTGGAGACCCCTCTTTCAGCCAGACTTTCAAACACTTTGGGTGAGCTCGGCTGGTTTGGGTGAGAAACTGTCATGAGGAGGTGCACCAATGTCACAGCTCGGTATTGCACGTCGATATTAAGGAATTTTGCCCTTGTTTCTACACCGATGAGCAACAGCGATGTGTGACCTCGGTGTAGTCCCCTGAAGCTTCGATACCGATGTCACATGTCGGTGTTGGGCGAAACTGTCTCGGCAGGCGGATATGTCTCTGTTAAAACCACGATACCTCCCTAACCATATATCCGAATGGCCTGAATCCAACTCCGGTAGACAGCTAACGCCTTCTTCTACATCATCGATGAAGACCATTAAAGCTGAATCGGACTGGAAACCCTTTATCCGACGCGTTATTTGAGACACCTCGGGGGAACCCTTCCTTCTCTTATGCTCCATCACTCCAAACTTCCTCAAATGTCTCCAAAACACCTAGAAACACTCCAAATGCATGCATGACTCACTAGGACCTAATTCAAACACATAATACTCTAATTTAGACTAAAATGCTATAAAACTATGAAAGACACATGCATGAGACCCGAAACACTAAATAATATGCATGCTAAAACGGGTAAAATATGGGAATATCAACTCCCCCAAACTTACTCTTTTGCTTGTCCTCAAGCAAACAAATAAGAACAAGAAGGGAGAGAGGTTTGAAAGAGGGAGCTCAAATCCAAAGGCATCACAAGAAGAAATTGAATTCAAAGTCCAAGTTTGTAATTATAAAAGGCACCAAGTGACTCTACTCCAAAAGAGTTAGCCATTTCTATCTCTTCATGCATCAAGTTACAAGTCCCAACCTACACAAGCATTCTTATCCTTCAACCCTTTGACATTCATTAATTTTCTATGTGAATCATGCTTGTGCGAAATCAAATGAACTCGTTTGGCTAAGGGATTTGGTTTTGAGATAAAGATGATCTCAATCACATGTGTGGGCTCTTCAATGCAAGGGTCTCTCTATGAATGAGCAAACTTTAGCAAAATGCTAAAGGTAAAAGGCAACCTATACATACAAGGGTGAATTCCCACCTACCCAATGCCTAAGATGTCTCTAACCCTAGCATTTCTTCCCCATGAAGTCCCAAACCTAAGCTACCCTTTTCACAAGGCCTTTTGCCTTCATGTCCCACACGTTCTCCTTGTTTCTCCACTTCATCTTTCTATCACTTGGGGGGTTTCTTCTTCTCCATTGAACTTGTGGTTTGGTGCTTCTATTTTGTTGCTTTAGCTCATCTTTCTTTTCATTCTTTTGCTCGTCTCATCTTCCATCACTTGATGTCTTAGCCAATTTTGGCTTCTTTCTTTTGTTTTACACTTTGAGGCCATTCCAATGCCAAGATCTATGTGCATTCTTTGTCACCAACCACTCCACATTATTACATCCCCCCTTTTGCCTTCTCCCCATCTTTCCTCTTTGTCCCACCATTTCTTTTCCACCAAATCTCATTCTTTTGTTGTTTCTCACCCGTTCCCACAATTATCCCAAGACTTCCCATCCTAGCTAACCTATTCCTATACTAACTCCTTGAGGTTTGAGCTAGATCTACATGAGAATCCCTCATTGTCGCCCTAAACCTAACACTTTTTGCCAAGTTTGCTCGAAAAGTAGACATCTCCATCACTCACAAAAATCATTGGCTAGAAAGAAGGATTAGTTCAAGGTGTGGGGAACCATTCCAAAATTGGGATATGGCTACTTGGATCCACAAGGGTGGTAAAAAGGGAAAAGAATATCCAAGTATGTATGTAGGTATCGACGAGTTCATTCAAAGATGCACAAACATGATAATTGAAGGTCAAGATTAAGATTCTCACTTATGTAGAGTTGAATTCAATTCAAAACTTGCTTCAATCAAGACAAGGACATCAATGCATGAGATCTAAAGATGGTGCATCCTTACTTTCATACTCACTCAAATGCATTAGACAACTACGAACGTGGGCGTTGAACTAATTTCTTAAAGTGATACTCTATAAGGATCATCGTTGCTTCCAATGCAATATGCAATGCACCCTATATGAAAACTAGACTTAATCCTACACATGAGATACAACTAAATGATTTCTTTTTCAAAAAATTTAAAAAATTGTGAATGCATGAGACTCAAGTATGCAAAAAGGAAGATAAGAAGATAAAACACAAGGTCAAATGAAACAAAACTCTCCCCCAAACTTGAATTGCACCGTCCTGGTGCAACAAAAGTAAAGGAGAAGGTAAAAATATGTAAGAATGTATATACAATCAAGTGGAGTGAGAATCATACCTTGGATTGAATCGAGGAGGAGAGGAGTGTGACATGTTGTGGCCAAACCCTCCTTTCATCACACACCACGACCTTGGACCCAAGAGACCAATCTTAGACCGATCCGACCCAAATTTGCCATCATTTATTGTTGAGGAGCGTGGTCCTCTTTATTCATGCTTGTTTTGTGTCGCAAGCTTGACAAGGGATAGGCTTGGGGAGGTCCCCAAGGGCGCGTTTAACGTCACTAGCTTGACGGTTGCTTCCTCATTGTCACTCCCTTCATGAAAATCACAAGAAAAGTGAAAAGATTAGCAACAAAAGAGAATAAAAAGCTCTAGTCTCAAGAAAAATCTAAATCCTAATGGTTATTACTATTGCCTCCCCGGCAACGGCGCCAAATTGATGATGGATAATTTTGTGGATCCAAATCAATTACCCAAACACTCCATCATTGTAGTATTTCGGGATCAATCCAAGGGAGGCACAAGAAAAACACACTAGGAATGCAAGAAATCGCTTAAGCTAGAGCAAATGATTTGGGTTTTTATATTTTTATGATTTTAAACTAAGAAAGTAAAATGTAAGAAAGAAAACAAAAGATAGAAGTGTTGGATCATGGAATAAACTATCAAAGGAATGATTAACAATCAAATAATGATGACAAAGATTGCATTAAACACTATCCTAGAACATGAGATTCAATAATATGACTAATCCATTCTCATGGCACTAATCACCTAATTGACATAAACTTTCGTTTGCAATTAAATAATCAATGAGAATTAATAAACAATCCCAATTAGTTAACTAATCACCCTTGACATCAACTCTCATTGGCAAGGATGTGAAAAGCTCACAAAAGGTTTGGTTCAAGCATTTCATCAAACACCTCTCGGGCGTGAAATGCCTTAGTTCTAGATTTGATCTCTCAATCTAAATCTAGCATTAAGAACTAACATATGTGAAAGATCTATCAAGGATCAACCTAATTCATCATCATCTAACCATCAAGATTAAGCAAACCAAAATCCAACAAAAAGTCTAGAGTCTAAACATGGAGAACATAAAAGAAACAAAATAAAGATAAAGAAGATGCATTAATATAAAGATAGGAGTGAAGAAATCTTCTCTAGAGTGGCACCTTCATCCGACCCGTTCTTTGAGACACCTCGGCTAAACCCTTCCTTCTCTTATGCTCCATCACTCCAAACTTCCTTAAATGTCTCCAAAACACCTAGAAACACTCCAAATGCATGCATGACTCACTAGGACCTAATGCAAACACCTAATACTCTAATTTAGACCAAAACATCCAGCCAATGCATCGGTCAGGAGAATAGTGTCCAATGGTGACTCCATAGCTTTCCAGATTTCCAATTTAGCAGGAAGTACCCAGTGGTGTTCCATTTACAGAGTTGTGCCATGGAAAAAGGTCCTTGAAATTTACTAGATGGGTCCTTGTAATGCCACATTTTCTCTGACTCATTTGACTTGGGAGCAGGCTGCGGAACAACAGCAGGAGGTGCCGTTGAGATTTCAGCGGCAATCCTAGGAGACAATTCTGGTGGCACAACAGCACGAGAACTTCTGGGAGAAGGTTCAAGAATAGAAACAGATCTCGGCCTCTCAGAGCCTAAAGATTCTGGCATTTCTCTTTCTCTTTCTCTACCCGAAGTCCGCATACTTTCACTAACCTTGTCTTTAGAACTACCAAGATAATCCCCTCTGCCAGTATAGCCTCTACCAGAATAACTTCTGCTTAACTCACGATTTGCACTTGTGTTTGAGTAGTTACTTGTGCCGGTCCATGATTCATTGGAACTAAATCCTCCCCTTTGTGGAGATATCGGGTCTCTTCCTCTTATGTTAAAGCTACTACTTCGCGGCCTCAGATTTTTCTCTATATGCATTAAACAACCAAAGATCGAAAACGTTAGAAAATATAATGCCAAACAATAGATACAACAAACTTTAGATTTTCTTTTAATTGAAAATAAAAACTTGATTTATTATAGGAAACTTTTTTATTTTTCCTTCTTTTTCATCTTCATCTTCTGACTCACAATCTGGATCCATTTTGGGATCATCATGTATTTCTGGATTTTCTTCTAGCCTGCGCTGCCGTTCCTCTGGAGACTTCAGCAGTTGCACCTTCTCAAAACATTCTCGGAGTGTAACCATATAAGTTAAGGAATACTTACGTAAGTGGATAAAAAGAATGAAATATATGTTTTCCACTACAAATGACAGCGCGGATGCTCTTTCCCTGAAGTACTAAAATATACACATAGAGAAGCATTCCAAGAGCATATGCAATCATCATTTTGACAAAGAACTCAAAAGTTTCAACATATAAGGATATTCTTTTCTGTGGCCCATGTCACTAGCAAGATCATGCAAATGACTGAAACGTAGGATCTCTGCTTCTAGCAACTACATTCATAAAGGGAGCATCCACATGCCCATAACCTTGTGGTTTTCGTCCTTATGAATGTGGAAAAAGTGTTTGAACTGCGGCTGCCTCAGAAACCAACTCCTCTCATCTGATTTAAGTGGATGCTTTAACTCGTCTAGAAGTATCTTCACCGCTTCCGTGATATAGAGATCTTGATTTTCTTCTTATACTCCGTTGGCTGGAAGTACATTTGTAGAGGTTAATTGCAATGGTTTTGTTTCCTCTTTGGAATCCTGCAACACATATTCAGTTGTACCAAGTGTTACTTTTTTGTTTCAGAAATTTCTAACTTACAATCATAGTAGTTTTAACAAGTCGTATTAAGTATTACTAAAAAACTAGAAAATCAGAAATGCCTAAACCATAAGTTCGATCCCAAAAACCAATAAACAAAAGCAAAGTCAACAACAAACAAAATATCAAGAACGAACCCGAACCCGAAGTTCATAAACAATCCCGAAATCAATAACAAACACGAAATGAAATGACTAATTGCTTGAACAGTTCCAAAAATTGCCAACATACAAAATCAACTAATTTTCACAAGTTCTACCTAGTTGTTCCACTAAGAATCCATCTTCATACCGTTGAATATGAGTCGTCACCGGAAGCTGCTTCTTCTGAAGTCTTAGGATCTTCCCCTTCATCTACAATCCAAGATGGTCTCTCTCCTTTAACTAGATTCTCTCCTTCAACCTCATCTCTCAAGCCATATGATTTGGATTCTTTGTACAAGCCATCCTAGGTGAGAAATCCCGCAACTCGGTTACAATCGAATCAAAACTACACTAAATCGACATGCATCCGAGACTAAAACGAAATCGACATGAATATGAGACATACCTTACGAGATTTGCCTCGAAATCAATTGCTTAGATCCCTTAACTTTTCTAGGTTGTCTTGTTTCCTCTTCTTGTCGATGCGAGGGAATTTTTGGGACTTGTTTCGAAACTTGGAAATTTAGGTTTGGCTGACTGCTCGTTTTCCCTTATGTGTTTTGAGTGTTTGGATTCGATTTTATCGGGTAAGATCCATAAGGCTGGGCTTGGGTTGATATAAGCTGGTTGGATCCGTAATATTTTTAAACTTTGAAGGACAAAGTTGATATCAACCACTTTTTGCTATTTAAAATTAAAAAAAATTAGTTTTTATAACAAAGTTAACGAATATTTTTTTAGACGACGAAGGTCATCCCAGCAATTTTTCTTTCGTTATCACTTACATAATATATATACTAAAAAGAATAAATGAATAAAATATTGAGTCGGTAAAAACATGAGAGAATGAGCCGGTGAATGAAGTCGGTTAACGGGCGAATGGATAATTATCCGTTTTCAACAATCTTTCCATTTTTCTGATTGTTTCCTTTTTTATATAATCAAAACAACTTTCCAAAACCTATATAATAAACACACCCGAATAAAAAATCAGACGTTGCTGATTGCGATATCTCTTGAATTGTCTCTCAAATTGCGATATCGATGAGCACTTCTGCGCAGGCTCGAAGTCCACTTCAAGAACACTTTATTCCCATGAAAATTTCCAAGCAAAACGTAAATTTACACTACAAATTTCCAAGCAAAATGTAAGTTTTTAGTATCACTATTTATTCGTGCAATGTTTGAGCATGACGTTTTGGACATACTTTATTCCAAGATCAATTTCAAGCATGTGATTTACATTTTTACATTTTCTTACCCAAGCTAAAAACTCCAAAGCTCTCATATTTAATAACTCCTTATACAAACAAAAAAATCTCAATGACAAACACTTTCTCGTCATGAATACTAACTACAAGTTCAGACTACAAACAAAATATTGATACATGTTTTGGAATTTTACATTGGGCAATAGTTTTTTCTCATGTTTGATAGATTCATTATAGAGAAACAATTCTAGAGGACATTGAGAACCATCTCGAGAAGAAGTTGTGTGTCTTTTCTTTTATCCAAAACTACAATTAAAGAATCAATCAACATATTTAAGCCTAGAAAAAAAACATTGATTATGCGTTATTTTATTCATAGTATAACAAACAATACGTGATTTTCTTTTTTCTCAATTTCCTTTCTTCCCAATTTCCTTTTTCTGTCGATTGAAAACGTAATGCAGGAGAAAATTTATACTCTTCTCTCTCTCTCTCTATATATATATATATATATATTTGATCCACTACCAATAATCAATCTTATTGGAATATATTCTCCGATATTCACGTATAAGTATATTTGTATATTTTACTTTATATTCCAATAGTTCTATAAACTTAATCACATAAACGAAGGAAAAGAAACCCTAAATCATTTTTACGCTTCATTCTCTCTGTTTGGTCGTTGAGTTGTAACTCGGTTTGTTTTGTGCCCCAGAGTTATGGCGACAGAAACAAGGTTTGGTCGTGATTTGTCAAAAATTTTCCTTTTTTTTGGTGTAAAAAAATATTATTCTTATTATAATAACAGTGTAAATCGAAACAATAATTATGAAAACCAAAGAGATTAAAATCAATCTGGTTTGTAAATTCAGCTATATAAATGTAGAACAAATCTAAAAGTTTCACTAAACCAGATAAATGTAACTTAAGATAACCGGTCTAGGTTTGATGTTCTTAATTACTTTATCAATCGCTGATATTTTGGTTATTGTTGGTTTTGAGTAATTAACTTTCAAAAAAGGAAAGTATTTGTACTTAATCATCTAATTACCGATTAGGTCAGAAAAAGGAAAGAAATGGAAAAAGGAAAAAGGAAAAAAATGGAAAAAGGAAAAAGGAAAAAAACGTTTACGGATTTGTAAAGTCAAAACAACTTTCGGCCAAAACCTAAAACAACTCTCTGTACGATGAGCACTTCTGCGCATGCTCGAAGTCCACTTCAAGAACACTTTCTTCCTAGGAAAATTTCCAAGCGAAACGTAAATTTACACTACAAATTTCCAAGCAAAACGTAAGTTTTTAGTATAACTATTCATTCGTGCAAGGTTTGAGCATGATGTTTTGGACATATTTTTATTCCAAGATCATTTTCAAGCATGTGATTTACATTTCTACATTTTTTTACCAAAGTTAGAAACTCCAAAGCTAGAAACTCCAAAACTCTCATATTTAATAGCTCCTTATACAAACCGAAGAATCTCAATGACAAACATTTTCTCGTCATGAATATTAACTACAAGTTCAGACTACAAACAAAATATTGATACATGTTTTGGACTTTTCATTGGGCAATAGTTTTTTCTCATGTTTGATAGATTCATTATGGAGAAGTGAAAGCACCCATTTTTGACCGTTTTTATGGATCACTTCCATATACTTTTGCAGGTGTTTTAACTCCGTTTTCAAAGGTTTTCAAGTGACTTTCATGTTTTAGAGTTTTGAAAGACATTTCAGGTTACTCGGGATAAAAGAGTGCAATTCAGAGCAAAAGTACGTTTTTGGATAAACTTGGACCGTCAAGAAGTCTTGCAACCAAAGAAGACCTTTTCACCGTCCGATCATCCCAAACTTTGGAGACAACAAAGTAGATACAACCAGCTTTCAAATGCAATTAGAGTGGAGGCAATCCAACGGTTGGATCCTTAAATATAACCGAAGCACGGAAGGCGAATGAAGCAACATCCACCGCGGGACGATGGATGGACCCGCGGCCAAACACACTTCCACCGCGGGTGGAGAGCACGGAGCCGCAGTAAAGCAGTAGTTCGCCGTAGGTGGAGCAAGGCGACCCGCGGCCAGCCCCTGTTTCTCCCAATTCATCACTTTCACTTACCCGAGGCCAAAACCGTCATTTCACACCAAACCCTAAATGAAGACTAGCTCTATAAATACATTTTTAGGTCACTTAGACCAGGGAGACAGAATAATTTCACGCTTTTTGGAAGAAGCAATCTCCCTAGCAACTTGTGTTCTTGGTCTTTCAAGGATTGGAGGAAGGATTCTTCATCGGTGTTCTTCGATAGAGAAGCTTTCTCCATCCCTTTTTACATACTGTTTTCTCTTGAATTTTTTGAATATGTTTACCTCAGCTATGGCTGAGTAATTCTTTTTTTGGGTATAAGGGGTTTGAAGGGGCACTTATGGTTCGATTTTCATTAGGTTTTTAGTCTAGGATACCGTTAGGGTTCTTCGTTGTATCCTCTCGTAATGCGTGCTTGCTTGATTGATCTTCTTGCAACTGATATTAGGTGTTTTAGAGCTACAAAAGTATTGTATCTAATCGCTTGACCTAGGGTAGACGAGCAAATCCGTCATAAGATATCGAAAGTATACTTACGGAGGAATTGTGAGCGTAAACGACCTTTGAGAGTATCACTCACTTTTTGCGCGGGCGGAGACGAAATCTACCGTCCGAGTACAAAAGTGAGTAGGTGTGTAGGATTACGACAGTAGACTACACACAGCGTCCGTGTTCCAAGTTTAAGAACCCAAAGTCGACAAAAAGTCGCTTTAGAAATCCTAGAAATTTCCTCGTAAAAATCAGCCATAAACCCTAGAAAATTCCCGATTGTCCAACGCTTCGTTTAATTGATTCACAACCTCGATAAAATAATTAGTTAGCTACTGCCCTTCTTAGTTTAGTTTAGATTCCATAGATATGACCGTGACAAATCCCAAAACATATTTTACGTCTAGACATAAGTTAGAACTCGTTAGAAATCGACAACATCTATCCTTGCGGATCCGATCCATAAATACTAATTCGTGTGTTGTGCACTTGCGGCTTAGATATAAAGGGTAAAACCCCATGCCGGGTTAATTCCCATTGTGTCAAGTTTTTGGCGCCGTTGCCACCGGGGATAGTTTTGCTTGTTTTGATTTCGTACTCTAATTTTTGCTCTAGACACTTTTGATTTTCAAGTTCTTTGTTGCTCTTTTGACATTCTCCTTTATCTTTGTCTTTTGTTCTAAGGTGCATGCACACTAGGAGAACTCCTAGAGAAACCGTACCGCTACTAGACGATATCGACAAACACGAGAGAGAACTCTGAAGACTCAAAAGAAACTTAAGGATGGCCGAAATCGACCACCCGGAAGATCAACTAAACCGTGATCTACTTGATCACGAGGATGACCATGATGTTTCGGATCACAAGGAAGATCAAGAGGCTTTCCATGGTGCTAATGACCAGCCACAACTCGATCCCGAAGAAAACCAAAACCAAAACCGAAATGCTGAAAATCCGAGGCGACAACTTCCCGTTGATCGTGATGCACCGAGGAATGATGCTTAAGTGAATCCACCGATTCCTCCTCATGGCGAGAATGCCAACCATCCTATACTGCCCGCTAATCCTCCGAGGAGACAAGCGCGTAATCGCATCATTGCTGATTTTGATGCACCATATCAACACTTCCAAAACCGAGCCGCCATACAACTTCCCCCACTTAACCGAAACGATTTTGAGATTAAACCTCAAGTCATTGCTTTGATAAAGCAAAATCAGTTTCATGGAGTTGCATCCGAGCATCCGATGGAGCACATCGAGTTGTTCGAGGAGATATGCGGAACGACGAAACCGAACCAAGTTCCCGCCGATTACTTAAAGTGTAAGCTTTTTCCTTTTTCTTTAGTCGATAAAGCTTTGCCCGCAAGATCTATTACTAATTGGGAAGAGTGCAAAGCCGCCTTCTTAAACCACTTCTACACGAAGTCGAGATCCAAATCGTTGAGAAAAAAAATCCAAAGTTTTCATCAACAACCAGTGGAGTCTTTCCACGAAGCGTGGGAACGTTTCAAGGAGTACGAGAGAGATTGCCCTCATCACGGTTTCTCCGGTCCGAATTCGCTCACACTTTCTACCGATGATTACTACCGAAATATCAACTTTCTCTCGACACGGCTAGCAATGGAGATTTTTCCATGAATACTATCAACCAAGGAAGAGCTCTCATCGAGAATCTCGCTATGTCTAATAGTAACAATTCTCCCGACTACGATCGATCGACTAGATCGAATGTGTCGGAATCCAAGGAGATTTCCGAGATAAAAGTCATGATGAACCGACTTCTCAACAACCAAAACCGCCAAGTACATGCTTGTGAAGCTACTGTTGGAGTCGAAGATGACACTTTTTACGAACCCGACAACAACAGTTCGTATTCTCAAGAAGAAGAAGTTAACTATGTGGGAGCACAAGGTCACTACCAAGGCCGTTTCAACAACGGATTCAACAACGCTTTCCGCAACACCAACTTCAACAACCTTCCATACCGAAATCAGAACGTGGAGAACCCCCAAGATCAACTTTATCCTTAACAATCCAAGCCTTTTCAAAACTGGTTCCAAAACGGCAATTTCGGAGGAAATGGAAACTTCCAACCACGACCACCTTTCAATACTCAAGCCGCTCCTTAAAACAACTCAAACACGCAGCAACAAGGTATTTCTAACACTCAACCTGCTGCCCAAATAGCGAAACTCGAGCATTCGATTCAACTTCTCGCTCAAAGTAACGAGAAGACGACGAAAGACTTCAACGTCAAAGTCGATTGTATGTACAATGAATTGAATGGGAAATTTGAATGTCTTTCGACCCATGTCAAGAAATTGGATAGGCAAGTGTCTCAAACCGGGGACTCTCATGTCGAAAACATTTGCCGAGAAGCTCGGTATAATGACTCTCACACCATCTACCGTGAGCGTAATCTTTGGAGATTCATCACAAAAGAAGCCCGAAGGAGCGATCCACAATCTTCAAACACTTATTGGAAACAAGATTGTTCCCGCTGATTTTCAAGTCCTCGAGATGGATCGAGACAAAGATAGACCATTGATATTTGGTCGACCATTTTTGGCTACCGTTGGCGCCATCCTTGATCACGCCAACCGTCAATCCGTCTTCTTGAATGTGGATCAAAGAAGACTCTATCCTAATGTCACGGACGAAGTTTTGAATCCAAGGGACAAGCACGAAGTGAAAAATCTGATTTTCCCCAAAGGAAAAGAGAAAGACGAGTCGACTAAGACGGAACCACCCAAGGTAAGTCCACCATTCACTTATAAACCATTTGCTAAAATCACGATCAAAATTGCACCAGATTAAAGAGACACCAAAGATGAGAAAGTGGAAGGAATGATCAAGAAGACAAAACAAGCTCTTCGAAACGCAAAAGTTCCGAAGAAGCACGGAAAGAAGAAGGTGAAACCGAAAAATGGCGAACCACATCATAAATTCGATGACACCCGAGGAACACTTGTTCCGGGGACATCTACTTCTCACGCCTAGTGTCACCAAAAATTTGAGCTAACGAATTTAACCAAAAACGCTTAATGGGAGGCAACCCATTTGGTACGTTTTACTTTCTTTTATTTTTCTTTTTCTACTTACGTTTTTCTTTTTAATATTTCAGGCTTATTATAAAAATCAAGAAACCCAAAACATTCAAAAAATCAGAAAACAGAAAAAAAATGAAGAAGACAAAGGAACGAAGGAGAAAATGACCCGAGAGCGAAGCAGGCATCCACCGCAGGTGTTGGTGGTGAGTTTATCACTCCCCGGTTTAGCCTGGTTTGAACCGAGACCAGCCCAGTTGATCCCGGTTGACGACGGTTCGAACCCAGAATGAGAGACCACGAAACGTTTGCCGACTTCCGAGCTTGAAAGAAAGGTCCACGAAGGACTTGCTAACCGACCAGTTCGGTAAGAATCCAAAGAAATACCGAACTAGTGATGAACGGCTTGGAACGACGAGTTTAAACCAAGATCGGCGAGTTAATCCCGATCAAGACGGTTCAAGATCGGTAAAGAAGTTCACAAAGCAACAATAACCGAGCTCGGTGAAGGCCGAACTCAAATCCTTATCTCGAACCAAGATCGGCCAGGTTGATCCGATC
>PKMM01021964.1:0-40143 GCA_002933915.1 Eutrema heterophyllum
TATCCGGTCCGGAATTGGTCGGAAATTATACGGTCTGGAATTGGTCGGAAATATCTAGTCCGGATCCAGTCCGGAATTAGTCGGAATTCCCCGACTATTAACATTCGTCGGAATACAGTCGGTAAATTTGGTGGTCGGAAATTGATCGGAAATTCCCGACCAATTTCCGACGAAATTTAATTTCCGACGCTCTAGTCGCGACGGGTAAAATTGGTCGGAAATCCGTCCGGAAAGACGTTTTCCGACCGAGTCCCGACAGTTCCAGCCGTCGGAAATCGGGTGTTTTCTTGTAGTGATCTGCGAGCGGCCTGTTCCACTGGAATGGAACTTAATCACGCCGCCTACAGTTAATATCTTAATGATCCTCTTATGTCAATTAATGGATTTTTATTAATCTTCAATCTTCTTTTTGCAAAAAGTCTCACTCTTTAGTTTCTGAAATAGGTTTGCAGGGTATTGGGGTAAGTATCCTCCATTGGACCAGGAGGAATCGGCCTCCGGCTAATATAATGCTCATATCCGGTGGGCTTGTATTCGATCGATTTCTTGCCAAGCTATATATGAGGGGATACAACATTCTTCGGGCATATCCGTTTAGTCCTCAACCAACAGAGTGGAAAAGTTTACTGACATGTGTTTGTTCTCTCTCTCTCTCTCTCTGTGTTTAAATAAACAGCAAAGTAAGCTGTTTCTGAACTAGTTTTTTTTTCTTCTACAGATGCAATCGATTCAGGGGAGACAACGGGTGAATCTCCCTGGGTTTGCACAGTATGCAAAGATCTTGAAGGCCAAGGCTTTGAAAGTTTCATCATGCATATCAAGAGTCAAGAACATGTAGTTCAATACTAAAACCTCTTACCACAAGTTTCCCTTATGTTTGTTTGCCTTAATTTGACCCAATGTTTTCTTTTTTCCTCTGGATGTGCGTTTGGTTGTCAAGCAGATGGTGGCTCAATTCGGAGTTGAGGCTGTGGCCGGAGGTGAGGCTGTGGCCGGAGTTGAGGCTGAGGCGTTTGGTTGTCAAGCAGATTAATCAAGTCATTTATGCGTTTGGCGGTGGCCAAATGTCTCGATTCTGTCATAATTAACGAGTCGGTTAATCGATTAGACATTCAATTACGCGATACGCTCCTAAACGAGTTTAACAATTTAAACGATTCTTTCGCTCAAATTATATGTAATTCGATAACAATTTTACTTGCAAGTTAACTTTGTTTTTTTGCGTGACGACCTAAAAAAGAAAGAAAAAGTTCAATTCTGTCTATTTTCAAGTTAGAAGAGATACGGTATCCGGAGTGTTCACTTGAGCACGAGAGAAAGGATCTAATCTGCATCTTATGGTTTGCTTAATCTCAGTGGCAATGACTGAAGCCAATCGAGAGGTGGTTAAATGGAGCCTCGAATTTATCTGCTTCCATATCCCGTAGATGGAGGCTTGAAATAGAAACTTCACAATGAGGTTAATGTTCCTGTCTTTTGAAGGAGAGATTAACCAGAGTAAGCATTGATCAAAGATTGTTGGAGGAGACAAGTTAGTTCTTTCAATATGTTTATGTTTATCTGAATCATTAAAATATTTTGAGTTTTCTCTTCGTATTTGAAATATCATATGATTTTTCTTATACATGCATGTTTCTTATAATGTTCGATTCTATATGTTTACGTATATCTATACTGATTTTTCTTATACATGTTCAGTAATTTTTCTTATAAATGTTCGATTCTATATGTTTACGTATATGTTCACTGATTTTTCTTATACATGTTCACTGATTTTTCTTATAAATGTTCGATTCTATATGTTTACGGATATGTTCGCTGATTTTTTTGTTTTGTCTTTTTGCGTGACAAATAACCATTCTATCCCTAATGCTATACACATGTATACTGTACACATCTTGATTTTGCGCTGTACTGAACAGCGGCACGACTAGAAAATCAATGCACGTACAGTACACAAAGTGCTAAAAATTTAATAGAGCTTTGGAAATGTTCAAATTATGTGGAAAATATATGTTTACGTATATGTTCACTGATTATTCTTATAAATGTTCAAATTATGTGGAATAAATGCTATAATTTTGATTACCTTTTGTCAAATTATATCATTTATGTAATTATGCTTAGACTATAATTGTCGTCCTAGCTTTCTCTGACTTGTTTTGAACGTGGACAATGTATTATTGACTGTAGAGTGATCGCAACATTTACTTATAGGAAAAAAGAAGAAAGTTGGATTGACCTTTTGAAAATGACGGAGACTTATTGTCTCGAAAGCCACCTTTCAATCTTTCATCATACTCCAAGAAGATGATTGGAAATTTTAATTAGAAGGCATAAAATTGTTTTGTATTTATTTTATAATTGAGTGTCTTGGATTCCCTTTATTCTAACTTATCATTTAAAAACAAAAATCTGAAAAAGGTAAAAAATTGTGATTTTAATTATATATCATCGGTGTGTATTATTTACGTAGTATATATATTTTTATGTAGAGTACCCCACATAATCTGCTTTAGTGCTAATATAGATCCAAGAATTAAATTTCAAAAAAAGAAAGATTAATCTAACTAGATTATATACATGTACAAGCACAACATACATTGCATGCATGCACACGAAGGGTTCGAATGGTGTGCAAACATAGTAACATACATAAATCAAATAGATAGTGAATTATATATTTTTTTTTTTACTAAGTTTCACGTTCATTAACTAATTGAAAAATTTCCCCTATAGTTTTGTTCTTGTGCTATAAATTTTCAATGGATGAAAATAAATATTTGCTCACTATTTTCTTTTTGATTTGTGAGAATAGTGAAGAAAACATTTCCCCTCCTAAATACATTCTGCTATTTGGATAACTAGTCACACCCTACAAGTGTGTACGTGCTCCAAAACTCAATTTAAAACGAGTCAACTAGTAGAGTCGAGATTATAGATTCTAAGTATATAATTCATAGTAAAGAGAGATAAGATTTACACTTTAAAATCCGAAACTCAGAAGCCATACAACTCAATTTCAAATATTTATTTGAATCATAAGAATCTAGATTTATATTATTTTCTCCTTACATATTACCCTCACATCAATCGACGTGTTGCAACAATCTAATTGGTTTCTTTAGAAACTTTTAGATTTCTTAAAAATCTTTTTGGTGATAAAAAAGAAGAAAAAAAAAAAGTCAAGACTTGATGACTCCAAGGGTAGAAGCTTGAAGCGACACCGTATGAGTCTCATCTCCGATATGAATCCCATGATCACCGATCGGTATCCTTCGGATCCCGGCCCGGTCCACTACACTTAAATACTTACACACGTGTATATTCACCTGCACACGCTTCATCTCCCCAGCCGCCACGTGTAACCTCTCGAAAGCAACCAGCTGTTTCTTCGGGGCCCATTCTCCACCTGGTGGAGCCGAGAACACAAGCATCGTGTGGGTCCCATCTCTCGATCCAACGTTCTTAATATCCACGTGGACTCCGAGAGAGAGACGGTTACACCTAGCATGCGTCACACGTACTGATTTCCCTGAAACGGTGCCGTTTCTACCACGAACAGCTATAGGAATCACTTTAGGCACGTCGACTATGCTGTGAGTAAAGCGCGTGTAACTCAAACCATGCCCGAACGGGTAAACAACCGGACCATCGTAAAATCGGTAAGTCCGACCCGGAATCCGCTTCGACCGGATCGGTCGCATCGACATTTCCGTCATCGGTAAATTCGTTAAATAATCCTGCGGATACCATGTCATTGGAAGCTTCCCTCCGGGATTAGCACCGCCGAATAAAATATCGGCGATTGCGGTTCCACCTTCCTGACCCGGATACCCGGCCCAAACAATTGCTGAAATCTTTGGATCCTTCTCTGCGAAGGATACATCTATAGGCCCACCAGACATCAAGACTAAAATGACTGGGCCTTTAGAGGCCCGAGCAACTCTAGAGACAAGCTCTTGTTGTTTCCCAGGCAAAAGCAAACTATTTCTGTCCTTGAACTCAGCTTCAATAGACTGATCCAAACCCATCACAAGAACCGTCGCGTCAGCTCCTCGAGCCGCTTCAACCGCACCATCGAGCAATATATCGTCCATGCAATGTACGTCCGCGCAACCCTTATTGTGAACCGTTCGTGCATAACCGGCTATTCCTTGAACCGGACTGGTATATCCACAAGCAATCCCTGCGTAGTTACCAATCATTGTCACTGTTGCGTCGGAATTCGGTCCGATGACGGCGACCGTACGGTGGTGGAGACGCGAGAGAGGTAGAGACGGGCCGTGATTCTTGAGGAGGACGATTCCTTGATGAGCTGCTTCGAGAGCTAGTCCCTTGTGAACCGGTGTACACACGTGTGCCGATCCAAGGTGTCCGTACGGCTGAGCCGCAATATCGCCGTCGAACATGCCTAGTCTCATTTGTACTGTTAGCGTGTTGACTACTGCATTGTCGATGTCTGACTCACGCAACAGGTTTTTCTTCACTGCATCGATTGTATGGGCTCCTAAAAACGGCCCACAATCCAAATCTAAGCCTACACGATACACAAGATTATTAGTTATCTCAAGATAAAGGTTCTATCACAGAAATTGTAAGAACATAGATGTTTTGGTCATAATTTAAAAAAGTTCCATAAAATAAATTTCCTGGTACTAGTTACGATAATTTTAGCCTAGAAGTTATATTTCTAAGTCCTTAATATAAAATCGAATATCTTTGATGATTATAAAATAAAATTGTAATTAATTAACAATTAAATACCAGCTTTGATGGATTTAGCAGCAGCTTCTTCAGGAGTACCAGTGTAATGTTGTGTGTCGTATAGAACACCAACAGAGTCACAATCGGAGACGATATAACTGTTCAAAGAAAAAGAGAGAGTCAACAGTCAGCGATATTCTCAAACCCGTTATTAGCTGACGTGGCGTGATCTTACCCGTTGAGACCCCATTGGTTGCGTATGGTCTTCTTTAGGAGATTAGGATCGGCACATGTCGGAACGCCGTTAACTTGATTGTACGAACACATAATGCTCGCAACGTTCCCTTCCTTCACGCACATACGGAACGGAACGTTGTACGTATCCTCTATATCTTGCTTGCTCACCTTCAAACACGTGCGAACTTCTCACGTGAGAAAAAAAAGAAGATTAAAATAGGTTGAAGCGAGAAAGGAAACAAAAAAAAAAAAAACCTTAGCGTTGAAATGGAATCTATCGACGCCGTTCCAGTTATCGAGATCGTACGCCGTGAAATGTTTGCAACAAGCGGCGACTTTTAACCGGCTACGATCGTTTCCCTGCAAACCTCTGACGTAGCTCGCGGCGTATTTACCTGCTACGACCGGGTCTTCACCGGGAGTTTCCTGTCCACGTCCCCAACGTGGGTCCCGCAGAACGTTGACGTTTGGGCTCCAGTAAGTAAGCCCACCAACTCCACCGTTATACATGGCCCTGGCCTCATTTGACACAACCTGCGCACCCCCACGAAAGCGTAATTTAGTCGAAAGTAGTATTATCATTGGTAAAATGCGCTCGACTAATGTTACAAGTTGCAATGCAACTTGATGCCTCGTTTTTAGCAAAAAGCATACATTAGGTTCAGATTTCATTTCCTCGCTTTTTCAAATTTTTAAATATAGTACTGTTATGTTGTTTTTATTTATTATCCCAGTAATCTATAAATATTGTTACTTAATCCACCATTTTAAAATTTGATTAGAATCAGATCTTTGTCATAAATTGGAGGGATGAAAACCAAAACCGAAAGAAGAATAATTATTTAAAGCAAGTTACTTTACAAAAATATTTTACTTTAAATAGCGTAGGCTAATAAGAGATTCGTTCCTACGTTTTTTGCATGAACTACCGGACAACTCAAAACACGAGAACTGTCAAAAGATCACCTAATTATAATAAAGTAAAGTGCAAAAATAACAAAATATTATCAGTAACATTTCGAGAATTGAGAATATTTCGGTCCACTGAAAGTATTCCAATTAAATAAACGAATCCCACCTCGCCCAGGTTCGATATTTCCTTTTAATTTGATCAAACATAAAATAAAATCGAACCACATAATTAACATACACAGAGACTATAGTCTAGCTGTCTAAATTAATGTGGCCTGTATAACATTAATACTTACGTCATTTTCACAGTGAAAAATATTGAAAAGTGTTTAATAGCTTAGATCGGTGTTTTGATTTAATGGATAAAAGAGAGAGAGAGAGGGAGAAAAGATCTGACCCGTCCGATGGATTCCCACAAAGAGGCGTTGAAGGAAGCAACGGTCGTGATGACTTGAGGGAAACTGGTGGCTGCAGGGTAGACCCCACCGAACTTAGTGCCGGGACCCACATTTGAAACGCCGTGTAAAGCCTCCGACCACCACTCGTACCCTTTGATTCCTAGCCGTGGAATCGCCGCCGCAGTGTTCCCTAACAAGCTAACTTTCTCGGCCAGCGTCAGCCGTCCGATCAAATCCTTTACTCTCTCCGGTATCGGAACTGACAGCTGGCAGAATCTCAGCGTCGCTGTTGCTGCGTCCTTTGTATCGCAAGCAAACGTTTCGCGGCTGTGAACGCGGACGCTGCTTATGAAGAAGAAGAGAATAGCGGCCATGAACGCCATTTTGTGGTGAATCATTTCTTATTATTTTCTCCTCTTCCGAATTTTTTTTGTGGTTTTGTTTGGAAGAGAGAAAAATGAAAATGTGATGAATGATTGTAAGAGTGAAGTTTGCGTGTGTATATATATATATAGAGAGGCAATGATGTTATGATAATGAGTAGCTCTCTTCATGATTTTTAGTACGCTACCATGAAAATATCATATTTTATATATAAATGTTGCAAAATCAAACATATCCATATATATACAGAATTAGTTATATATATATAGTTATAACTGGGCCCTTATAAGTTTACATTTACATTTAAATTTAAATTTGAGGAGAAGACAAGTTGGGGAGATTTGATGAGTGAACTAACCTGCCATTTTGGATATGTAATGGTTAGATAATGTTTGAAGACAGTTGTCACAGTGTGGGTCCCGATTCCTTAGAGATTTATATGTCAAGCTAGATAGATTTGATTCTAAAATCTACTTTCTTGATCATATCAAAATTTACACTTAGTTTCGTTTTAATTGTTGTTGTTTTTTTTTCATCGCAACAAAGGAAAAAATGTTGGTTTATATCCGAAGCTATCTGTTTTGCAATGCGGTTTCTTTTTTCTTCGTTATGTTTCCCACTTGCAGGTAAAGAAAGTAACTTGGCTTATACGAGATGTCACCATTCTAAATACCTAACGATCTTTCTTTTCTTCTTTTTGTTTAAATATTTATATTTTTGGTTCTTTTTTTTCTTACATGTGGCCGGTGAAGTGGAATTCCACGAATCATTTCTTATATACATATAGATATGCGAATATTTATATATACGAACGAGCAATCCTTTGTACTATTATTACATCGTTTGGGTAGACTCAAGGAACCATTTTTTTTGGGTGGTCAATTATATACAATGTTAGAGAAAATATAGATCGAATCTTCTTTTTTACCTGGTCGAGTGATGATGTTTTAGTCAATATTGTCTGTTTAATTATTCGAATCAGGAATTACTCGAATAAACAAATTTGATTTCAGCAAATCTAGTTTAGAGTTAGTTTAAGATGCATTAGTCCATTTAAGTCTTGACCCTGCTATATACGTATATACGTCGTATAATAAAGAGAAAAATTATAAATGTGTGACGACATTTGCAAGATCATGGGAATATTATTTTGGATGATAAAATATTAAAAGATGACCAAATTTTTAGAAACGAAACCGTGAAAATAGGCAGAAAAAAAACCGTGAGAATAGGAGAGGATAAATTAAATTTGATTCCAGTGACTCAGAGGCCACGAAGAAGAAGACAACGTAATAAGTATTGTGTGTCGGAAACAGACAACAAATTGTGCTCTCGTTACCTCACTGTCCCAAATCTCACACTCCATTGGTTCAAATATCTTCGGTGATCGTTAAGCAATCATTTTTTCTTTAATCAAACTCAAACTAATAAAGTAATAACTTATTGATTATTGCGAGCCTTGGGAAACACCAAAAACTTCTTCTTTTTTTTTCGTTAAAGAAAACCCTTTTTTTTTATGAACCTAAAAACAAAATCACACGAAGTACTATAATTTAGCCCTAACTAATTTATAGGGGTTAAGTTTTGAGTGGAAAAAAATATATGAAAGTAGGCATTGATCACAAGAAGAAATGAAAGTATGCAGTAAATGGAATATCAGGGTATCAAAAATTCGAGTCCCGACCAATGTCATGCACAAAGTAGTAACTTTAATTCTAACCCATCGGTTTTGTGTCCCACCAAAAACCATATAATTTCTGGTTTCTTTGTACTAGTTCTGATGATCTCTCGAGCCATCAAAGAATCGTAATCCCGAATAATAATGTTAAGATGTGACTTGTGTTGGTCTTCCCACCACCAAACATCACAACAATCTAATAAAATTACCACCACCCTTGCTTTATAATGAAACCAACATCATAAAGTTTTTAAGAACCTAAAACCAAAGCTGTGAGAAGAGAGAATGGCGGATGAGAAAGTGAGTGTTGATGAAGTTGAGACAAGAGACGCGTATAGAGTTGCGTACGTGATCCATTTCTTGTTGGGTGCTGGTAGTTTAATACCATGGAACGCTTTGATCACAGCCGTTGATTACTTTGGCTACTTGTATCCCGACAAGCATGTAGAGAAGACTTTCACCGTGGCTTACATGAGTTGCTCGGTCCTGGTTCTGGTTTTGATGATGACTTGGAACACAAGGTTGAGCTATAGACTGAGGATGAACTTGGGGTTTTCCATGTTCATCATCTCCATGATGGTTTCGCCCATCATAGATTGGGTTTGGAAAGGTGAAAATAGTGAGAATGTTTCTTACCTCTTGATGGTTGGATCAGTCGTCCTATGTGGTTTAGCTGATGGATTAGTCGGAGGAAGCTTGATCGGTTCAGCCGGAAAACTTCCTAGACAGTACATGCAAGCAATTTTTGCAGGGACTGCCTCTTCAGGTAAACCTCTTTTAATCAATTCCATTAAAATTGACGTAATACGCTAATTATCTCAACTCTCAAGACTTGGCCCGGAAGACAAGCGGGTTAAGCACTTGATTCCGACCACCAATTTTAATTTTAGAGCATTTTTTTTTTTAAAGGTAATAGTTATATTATATATTTTTAGGCCACCATTTTTTTTTTTACTACCGAATTGTTGTTTGTAGAATATTTTAAATAATTTTAGATATTTTAATTCAAAGCTGCTAGTATTTTTAGAAATTTTAAATAATTATAAATTTAGAGCAAAAGCCGTAAAACGTTAGTCTTATTCAGTGCTTATGAGTTTCCCTCTGTTTTTACCCAGGTATTATCATTTGCGTCCTTAGGATTACGACTAAAGCTTCGCTGCCACAGACACCGCAGGGACTGCGAGCCAGTGCTCATTGCTATTTCATAGTCAGCTCCACTATTCTACTCTGCTGCTTTCTTTGCTGTAACGTGCTCTACAAGTTACCAGTAATGCAACAACACCTTAAGTTTCATCAACCTTTGTATTCGAATCTGACAATATGGATGGTTGGGAGGAAGATCAAGTGGCCAGCTTCGGGTATTCTAATAGTCTATACCGTTACCTTATCGATATTTCCAGGATTTATCGCTGAGAATTTGAAGTCCCAACTTCTCCAGAGTTGGTATCCTATTTTGCTCATCACAGTGTACAACATCTCCGATTTCGTAGGCAAGTCACTCACCGCACTCTATCTATGGCAGAGTATAAAATACGCTACATGGGCTTGTATCGTTAGGCTTCTCTTTTATCCTCTCTTCTCTGCGTGTCTACGTGGACCGAGTTGGCTTAGAACAGAAGTGCCGGTGGTTGTTCTGACGTTCATGCTAGGCCTCACCAACGGCTATCTTACTAGTGTCCTCATGATCATGGCTCCCAAAACGGTTCATGCATCAGAAGCAGAACTTGCGGCAGTCTTCATGGTTGTTTTTCTAGGAATAGGTCTTGTTTGTGGCTCAATCCTTGGCTGGGTCTGGCTCATCTAAACTTCTTCTTTGTATGCATCTAAAGTTGATTATAGACAGTAACTTAGTATATCCAATCTCTAACACAATTAAAAGTGAGAAAGGTGCTAGTTAATTTGAAAGATAGTCCACTAAAATTAAAAGTTGGTATGTGAAGTGGTCTTTCTTTTATAAAAAATATTAGTGTTCATTACTTGAATCAATAATTTCCCCAACAAACATTTACGGAGTACAATACATGGGTTGGATACCCAAGATGATGTTGTTCAATAACTTAAACAATCATAAATCATAATTATAGATATTATATGTGCCACTGTTATAAACCTATAATAACAAAATCAATCAAATATTATAATAATAAAGGGGTAAAAGGGAATCCAAACCCACTTGCGGCTTATCTACCCTTGTTTCAATTGGTGGAACTTTATTATTAGTCTCCGTGCGAAATGTTTTCTACTTTCTTTATATTTATTTTGTTCAAAACTTACTTTGTATATTTGTCTTGTATATTTAAGTGTTAATAAATTGTTGACCAAAAAAAAAGTGTTAATAAATTTAATCCATACTTTGTTATCTTATCTTCTTGGATTATAAACTTATAAAATCCAATATATATATATATATATATATATAAAACAATTCGAGAACATATCCCCACCTCCCCCACGCCGCGTTTTAAAAAGAATTATTAGCATGTTATATTGATTATGTATGGTTAAGAGTTAAATTACAACTGATAAGACATAAGTATATAAAACATATATGCTTGGTTACTATTTACTCCATCATTTAACATATATATAGCCACGCAGGCTCCTTTATTTGACATGATTGATTTTTTATTTTATTTTTATATTAGTAATATAACAACCAACTTATTACTAGTATATGTTTGACATATTAGCTACACCATAACTAATTATCATAATCTGTAGTAAATAAACAAGAGTGAATTAAATGAATATCAATAGTTGACCAATTAATTAAAAAAAGTAGCAATCGATAATCTAAAACTAGTTCTCTATCTATATTGTTCCAAAAACGTGACCAAAATACCCTATATTAGAAACAGAGTAGAGATAATATTTGTGGATAACATAAAAACCGTAGTAGTTTTTAGTGGATAACTATTTTGTTAACATATTAATTATTATGTTATCGTGATAAGTTTATGTTTATCGGGTTAACTCAATTATCATATAGTACATTAACGTGCTAACAATAATATTCGATACTTATAACGTGCTAACAATAATATTCGATACTTATAACGTGCTAACAATAATATCCGATATTTCTAACGTTTTAATATAATAAAATCCGGATAATATTTGTGGATAACATAAAAACCGTTAGTAGTTTTAGTGGATAACTATTTTGTTAACATGTTAATTATTATGTTATCGTGATAATTTTATGTTTATTAGATTAACTCAATTATCATATAATATATTAACGTGCTAAGAATAATATTCGATACTTATAACGTGCTAACAATATTATATGATATTTATAACGTGTTAATATAGTAAATATACAGATAATATTTATAGATAACATAAAACCGTTGCCGTTACCACTACCTACACCGGAACCACCACCTTCAGTAGCACTGTCACCTTCACCGGCATCACCGTCGCCGTCACCATCACCTTCACCAGCACTGTCATTGTTATCTACACCATCACCACTACCCTTACCGAGACCACCACCTTCAACGGCATCATCATCTTCATCAGCAACCATAATCACCGTGGCCGCCACTTTCATCGGCACTGTTAGTGTTGTCTACACCACCACTACTCACCATCTTCCACTATAGTGAACAAAAAAAAAAGGAAAAAAAAAAGAAGTATAATAAGAGAAGAAGACGAGAAGGAGAAGGGGAAGTGGTGAAGAGAGAGATGAGAGAGAACATTAATTGTAGAACTGTTTTTGTCTTTTGGTACTTATGAATAGTGGGAGATGAGAGAGAACTAATTTCGAGTTTATTGCAGTTATTCAATAAACAAAAACCAACAATGTTTCACTGGTTATCTGATAACCGCATATTTATGCTCAATTCTACTGCAATTTTTAATTTGTCTTTATATGTAATATTTAAAAGAAACGACAATATATTTTATATTTCTCCTGAGGTTTAAAGAGAAATTTGCACAACATGTCACTTAATTCAAGATTCTTAAGTTTTCTAGCACTTTATGATTTTAGCAAAAATAGTTAACATTTTTGTTGTTAAAAGACTTTTATAACTCTCATGCATAATCGACTTTATACTGTATATGATAGGTTTTGTCAGCTGTTAAAGTCTCTTGTGTCAGACTAATATCAGTTGATGTGATTATTTTTTCGAATTTCAATTTATTTCCTAATGAATTGGTAAAGTTTGACACACGGTCAAACATGCAAGAAGAATTACAAAATCAAATTGACTTCGTTGTTAATAGACAAACGCAAAGTCAAATTGTGTTTAATTTTCAAAGATAATAGATCTCGATAAAGAGAATAAAATGAGGAGAAAAATGAATTGAGATTTTGGAATTTTTTTTCTTTTTTTTTAAAGAAATCGGGCTCTATATCAAGTCAAAGTGAGCGGAAGAAACTGATTTCTTATATATAAGACATAAAAAATATCTAAGAAAAATCAAATATGAACAATATTATCACAGGCTAAACACATCAAAGTTTATATAAACATATACAAGTTTATATAATTTTGTAAAATTTTACGTTGTTCAATATGGGTTCGTTATTTCTCATATTCGCTATTTTTCATTTAGAGTTTACATTTCTATAGTTATATATATGTTCTTTATGTTTCCATTCTTTATGTTAGTATGTACTTTACGTTATTCAATTTGGGTTCGTTATTTTCTATATTTGCTATTTTTCATTTAAGGTTTAGATTTTTCCGTTATATGTTCTTAATTTATGGTTGTCATATTTTACGTATTCAATTTGGGTTCGCTATTTCCCATTTAGGGTTTAATTTTTTCCGTTAGATGTTCTTTATGATTGTCATACTTTACATTTTTCAATTCGGTTCGCTATTTTCCATTTAGGGTTTATATTTTTTCCGTCATATAGTCTTAATTTATGGTTGTTATACTTTACGTTATTCAATTTGGGTTCGCTATTTCTTATTTAGGGTTTCGTTTTTCCGTTATTATGTTCTTAATTTATGGTTGTCATATTTTATGTTATTCAATTTATGATTGTGGTACTTTATGTTATTCAATGGCAATGTTTTGCTTCTTGGTTTGGGTTCTATCTCTAGTTTGTCTCTTGGTTTGGGTTCGTTGTTTCCTATTTAGAGTTTAGATTTCTATAATTATACGGTTTAGTATCCCCTTAGTATATAGTACCTTTTAGGGTTTAATATATGTGAAAGGTTTAATATTCCCCTTTTTGTATTTAGGGTGTAATATTTATCATTTATCATTTTTTAGTGTTTAAAGTTTAGACTTTATTTTGCCGAATTTTTTCATAATTGTGTGAATGTCCACGTTAGTTTTGATAACGGTTATGGATGTCCACACATCTACTATTTAAAAAAAAATATACGTTATATTTTTCATAATTATTTGTATTTCTAGAATATATTCAAATAGATATCATATGATAGAGGAAAAAAAATTATGATGAAATATATAATTAAATAAAATTTTCATTTGAAAATAAAGCATAAAAACATTAAAACGAATAAGAAAACAAAATATAAAAAAAAAAATTATGAAAGTATACAGAATTACATAAATTGTCTTTCACAAGTCTTATCACAAGGACTTTTTACTTCTTTCCACACTGTCGTTCGACATAAATATCCTCTTTAAACCTGACACAAATCTGATCATATGTCTCGTACATCAAAGGCAAAACGGTCCAAATTCCGGCAAAACAGTAACAGAAATGTTATATTTTAAAAAAGTTTTAAAAAATTTTAACATCCAAATAAAATTTAAAATAAGTGATACCCCACGCAAAAGCCCCAAGTTTAAATGAGTGTACACCCGTTCCTTTTGAGCAAGAAATACCCTGCATAGTTTAACGTCTTCTGCAATAATAAGGTACATTATGGAGAAAAAGGATGAATATTGTGAAACTTAAATAGAAAGAACTCTTTCTAAAAAAAAACTTAAATAGAAAGAAAAAGATAATAATTGATTGATTGTGAAAAAAGCGAAGTGTTAGAAACAAAGGAGGGGCTACGATGTCTTTTAACGTTAATAAGGCAAAAAGGAGGCGGCAGTTATAACGTTAAACATTATCCACCGCCATCATATTCATATGATGTGACATTAATCAGATAAGATCTTCTTTTGATTACTTATTAATTCCCATCATCATTCATTCATGTAACACAAAAGGTACTTAAATCACTTCAACGAAGAAAAGGTTCAACAAATGTTGTGTATATATATATATATAGGAATGAACATTTCAAAAAACGTAATTAAACTGAGCCTACTTTTTTGGGAAATAAACAAAAAAAAATTAACAAGAATTGCCCAACTCAATTATCCAAAAAAAAACTTTCTGATTCGTTTTTTTGTTAAAGCAAAAGAAAAGATGACACAGAATGGGCATTCTTATCCATATTACACTTGCATCATCGACTGAGGGATAAGGAATGAAAAATGTCATTTGTTTTTGTTTCTTCTACATAAATTTACGTAGAGATTGTTCATGTCTGTGGACCAACGAGAAACCAAAAAAAGATACCATATAAGATAATCTTATTTCTAATATGTATGTTCATGTATCTTTATTTGAAATAATAAGAAAGCTTTTTAAATTTTCAATTTTCAATTTTCAATGATGCCAAACTTCCTCTATGGAACAACCAAGCAAGTGTATACACATTTCGTGTGAAGCAAAAATACCTTCTATATTTATCCGCTTCTATCTAGAATAAGATGGGTTATATTATAAACTATTATAGGAATAAAGATGGAAAATAGATAAGAATATATTAATTGAATGCTTGTGAAGAAGGCAAAGCCAGAAAGTGTTGAAAACAAAGCAGAAGAAGCATTTGGTAAGATATCTTCAACGGAAAAAAGAAAAGAATGAATGGAACACCTGTGAGAACATTCTCCGCCACTCATTAAAAGATTAGAGATTCAATTTTGTTTGCTTATGAGTTTATCAGACCGGATTTGAGTCCCTCTAATAAAAATTCTTTCGAGTCAGATTCGACTAAAAATTTAGTAGCATTTATTTAAGACCAAAGATCATTTTTCAGATTGATCCAGTCCTAATATATGATTGCGAGTTGCGACTTGAATTGGCTTTTTGATGTAGTATGCCGAAAGCAGACATTAGGCTGTGGGCCTGTGGCCCATTATTTACCTTCTTTTTATTTGTCAACTCTTTTTCTTATAAATCGTTATGCTATGACTAATTTTGTGAATTTTAAACAAGTAGAATAATTTTGTTCAGAAGATGATGTGGTCGAATTGGAACGGCCCTTGCCAATTTGACCAATAAAAAATGTCACTCACTTGTGACCCAAACTGAAATTTCCGTATGATTTTGATTAAATTTCTGCATATATAATTCACAAAATTACACCAACGTAAACCCGCTTTTATATATTTTAAAAAATATTTTAAACACACTAAATAGAAAACGACGTCGCATCTTAAAGATCACCCACTGATGAATTACACGAGGCTGGCGAAGGCGAATCTAAATATACTAACAAGTATAAGGTTTATAAGCAACAAGACAGAAGGAAATTACGAGAAGCAAAATATTGAAAAAACAGGCCAAAGGATTCTATAGACTTTTACCGATTGTTGCCATCTATTTGATGTATTGAGAGAGCCACTTGAAGCCTTCACCATATCCCATTTTCCTGACAATGCTGCACATGAACACCTCCAATGGTCTCACATTCGAATCGGTTAGATTCACTTTGCCTTTACCAGTGGTGAAATTTGAGAGACCAAGGTGGAATCGAAGCTCGTCCTCAGATGCAGCGTAAGGTATGTCAATTTTGTTTCCTAGGATAAGGAATGGGACAGTGGCTAGAGATTCGTCCGAGAGGAGTGCATCGAGCTCCTTTTTCGATTCTGCAAATCTCTCTTTGTCATAAGCATCCACTAGGTAGACCACAGCATCAACCTGTGAAAAACCCTCAAGAAGAATCAAGAAGAGCCTATGAAATATTTTAAACACAACGCTGCATTTGAATAATTTATTTGATTCGAAAACCCCTTTTGAAGACAGACAATCCTTATCAGCTTATTATTATGTAAGGTGAAATATCAGATCAAATGTCTCATGTGAATAATTTCTCGAAGAAGGCTACTCAAGATGCATCGGTTCTTAGTGCGTAAAGGCATTATTAAGCAAATGAGATTTCACCTTAGCATAGTAATCTTTCCACACTCTTCGTGCAATCTGATGACCGCCCAAGTCAAATGCCTTGAATTTGATATTTCCAATGCTAAGTTCTTCGGAAGTTGGATGCTGAGTTGGTTGATGCTGCACCAATCTCTGTTGAACAAATCGAAAAGGCATATCAGCTAAAATCAGTAAGAAAATTGATGAATACCCATCAAAATAAAGAAACTATACTCATCTCCTTCGTTAAGGAAAGGAAAGGGAATGAAAATTGATATCAAAGTAACATCCAGAGTTATGTGATAGAGCCTGAATGCATAAAAGTAAACTCAAATTTTCGATTTGAGTAAATACAGAAACAAGTAGACATAAAAAAAATTCCAAAACCTACTCCAAAATCAGACACTTATGGGATCTGAATTGACACTCTGATTTCAATTTATATACGCTAATTGGCGACGGAGATCGAACAGATCCAGACGAATCAAGGAATTTCAACGGGAACGAAAGGAAACCAAAACCGAATTGGATCGATTCGATAGCTGAGACTAGAACAGGATCGAAGAAAGGACGCAAAAGAGGGGGAAGCGAGAATCGAACCTCGTCCTTCAACATGTGAAGCAAGGTGGTTTTACCGGCATTGTCGAGACCTAGAAATAAGATCTTGGCGTCCTTCTGCCATAGACCTAGCGAAGCGAGCACGCCGTAGAACCAATCCACCAAGAACATCGCTGCACGATCCACAAAAGTCAATCTGATCGCGACGCGATCGTTGTCACCTGTTCGAATTTAGCTTCCAAGACGAGTAAAGAAAAAAAGAGACAGCGGAAGAAGAAGAAAAACCTGTGAGCAAAGAGGATATTCTGAAGAAATACAAAAAACGGCAAGCAGTGTATAGATTCTGAAGGGTATGTGAGTAAACGGCAAGAATTGGGAAGATTCCTGAAATAACGAAAAGGAGTGAAGGGCCACGAAACGGCGTCGTGTCAGTCTACGCATCTAGAGAAGCTTTTGGATGAACGGGGAGGAGGGTCCCATGGAGAGGAGATATTTGCTTAGCAAGTGGAATGGTCTCTTTCAAATACTATCTCTATCGTTTTATTTTGGGAAAACGTTAAGTTCTATTTTCCGCGAGAATTTTCATATAATAACACATTCCCGAAGTTTGACCCTAATTCTATTTCTCTACTATTTGAAAATTCGAATTCTATTTTCATACGACATCATAGTTCGAAACCTATTTTCCGACGAATATCGGTTATATCGGTTAATGTTATAAACCAAACATAAACCGAGCAAACCAAATCTTTAACCAAATTAAAATTGGATTCCAACCGACCCGGTAATGACCCGACCCAAATTTTTCATTTCCCAACCCAAAATCGGATTATTCTTCGTCTTCTTCTTCGTTTTGATGAAATGGAAAATCACAACTCTTGAAGCAGGGCATTTGAAGATCTCTTCAAATAAAAATAAACTCAGAAATTAGTTCTTATTGAAATTAAGAACAAACCCAGAACAAATCAAACCACAACTCTCGAAGCAAGACAATTGAAGATCTCTTCAAATCAAAATAAACTCTGAAATTAGTTCTTATTGAAATTAAGAACAACGATTCAAAAAAAAAAAGAAATTAAGAACAAACCCATAACAAATCCTGTAAACTACTCAATTTATTTTTCTTTCACAATGCCAATTTCTGGGCAACACAAGCCTAACAGTGAATATGATCTCTTCCTCTTTTCGCTTCCGCCTTCCTTCGAAATCTTCTTCTTCGCCTTTGTTTAATTGAATCGATTATCCAATGATTTACAATCGTCATCATCAATTTCATCTGAAAGCAATTGCTATACCGTTTCCGAATTTCTCGAGAGCTTTGTCCATGATTTCAAGTGAAGAAGCATCTTCGAGCTTTTTCGCGAGTTGCTCGAAATCCTCAACGTCTCCTCCTTTCTCTTCAACTTCTGTGATAATTAATCAAACCCGGAATCAGCAACCCAAAAAACAAATCGGACACGAGGAATCATCGAAAACTACAAATTCAAATCATCAAAACAGTCACGAACCAGGAGCAATTAGAGTCGAAGCTCGACGAACCAACGATTCGAACAAGCTTCGATGATGAGACACACGCACCGCGTCATCTCCACCGTCAATCCATCGCGAATCGGTACCACGCGGGCCCGGCGTAGTTGCGGTGGTAGTGCTCGTTCCGTTCTTCCTCGGAGACGGCGGCGAAGCCATTACAGATGCGATCGCAGAGCTTCTAAGCCCAGTGGGACTTCTCTTACTTCTGAGAGAAATCTCGTCCAACACCAGAAAAAAGCAGAGAGATTTGTTGATTGAGTTGAGATGAATTTAATAGATCGATTGGAGTTTTCTCGTTTTTTCCGAGATTAAAGGTTTTTTTTGGAGATCGAGAGTTACAGAAGTGAAAACCTTTTGTAAGAAAGGGACAGAGATTGAGAAAGAGTTTGGTGGCGATTAATCTTTGAACGACTGTTATGACTTGTGAAAGAGTTTGGTGGCGATTACCTCCAATTTATTGGCAAATCGATAACTCAAGAACACGTTCAGTAATCGATCCAAGCAGTGAATTTTTTTTTTTTTTTATCAAGAAATTTTTGGTTTCGGGTGGGGATTATAATCGGGTTTAGGGTTGATTCTGGTTGTAATCGGGTTTTGGGTTGAATCGGATATTAATTAGGTTAATTTTGGTTTTTTCCGGTTTATATTTAATTGGTATATAGTAAACCGAGTCTGATCCGTGTGGAAATAAGTTTCGAACTTTGATTTCGTGGAAAAATAGGTTTCGAACTTTGATTTGATAGAGAAATATGATTTAAACTTTCAAATGGTGGAAAAATAAAACTAGTGTTAAATTTTGGAAATATGTTATTATATGGAAGTACGTAGGGAAAATATAACGTTTTCTTTTTATTTTTTTCTTTAACTCACACGCCATAATACATTACCATGATTTAAATTCTAATGATAAAATTGTGAAAATCTCGATTTTGATTTGTTTATATTTTTGATTAGCAACCGAGTTTTGGGATCTAAGAACGGTTGTTTGTAAACTTGTACCAATATTTTTTGAATGCTACAAAATTAAAATCATTAAATTTGAAAGAGGATACTTCCTTGTGATACTTTCTTGAAATTTAGACAAAAAAAAAATGAATAAAAAACTTCGAACGATAAGTTTTTTTGGGAATATTTATTGTAAACAATATATAATGTATTTTTTTGTCATCAGTGGTTAATGAGAGGATTGTGCCGACCTTCAATATTGTTTTTCCTGGGTTCAAAACAAAAAAATCAATATTGGTTTTTTTTTGTATCCGGTACTAACATAATAATCTGCTGGAAAAAAAAGCCCCAACGTAGATAAGATCGAAACTAAAAAGGATAAGTCCAAATGTCTGCGTCCAAGTGTACTCAAAAGTGGGGAAAAAGCTAAAAATTCCTACGTGTGTTTGTTATAATATATACTCTGTTTTACCAAAAGATTTTGCATTAACCATCATCGAACTTTTTTTTTTTTTTTACACCAACCATGATGTAATACTTATATTAATAACATAATTATAAATGATGTCATTTATTTCAACTTTCATTAATAAGAATTATCACTTTTTTGTGTGAAAAAAGTTTTTACCCTTCTTATTACTACATCGTATACCATATATTACCGTACACGCCGTACTGTATAAGAGTAAAATTAGGTTGAACAATAAAATATGTGTTATATTTTACTAAGGTTTTAAAAAGTGTCGACATACTAATGAAATTTCAGTTAAATGACATTACATGCAAAATTCCCTTGATTAATTGGACGTCGCCTAAATCACATACTCCTATGGTAGTAAAGTTATTCTAGTTGTTTTTTGGGTCATTTAGCTCAATATACATAGATAAATTTTTTATTAGTTTTGTAACATAGTTGACTAGTTTATTAGTTTTTTAACAAAGAGAAAATGTTGTATACCATATTTATCCTTGTTAGTTGAATTATTTACCTAAACTGCATTGCCGTTAACACTGTTCATCACCGATCGACATCACTGTTCATCCAAAATCGTTAATCCAGTTATCATATAGAATGTTGTCGTGCTAACAATAATATCCGATATTTGTAACGTGCTAACAATATGATAACTAACATGATATCACGATAAGTTTACATATTACGTGTTAACTACCAATAAGTTAACGTTTATTTTGATAAACTAGTTATCATATAGAATGTTAACTTGCAAACAATAATATCCGATATTTGTAACGTGCTAACAATAATATCCGATACTTTACATATATATGTTAAACCTATAGTTATCGTGTTAAATCAATTATTACATCAAACAACCAAAAAAATATCAATTTAAATATGCGACGATAAAAAATAACGAGTTATATCTACTTTTAATGGGATAATATATTAGGTTATAATGTTAAGTTATCCGGTAACAATGTTAACATCTAATTTATATAGATAACAATAACTAAATGTTAGTGTGACACGAACTGTAATGCATCTATCTTTGGTAACCCATTAACCAATCCAACCCAAGGTTTTGGAGAGGAAAACAATATCGAAAAAAGTTGTGGTCGCCATAGAAAGTGTTCCTCTTTATCACACACACACACAAAGTTCATATGCATTTAGAACATATCCTAATGTATCAATTTGTTGCAAAAGCAACTGCAGATTCTGAGAATTCAAAATAGATAGATCTAGCTTTCCCCGGTCTCCATCAGCTTCGTTTAATCGACTTCGATATACACAGCTCTTAGAAACTTCTTCGCGTCTGGCACAGTAAGCCCCAACGCCACCGTCTCCACCTTCTCATCCTCCGTCGTGGATTTCATCGGAGGTGAAATCCGTCTAATCGAATATGGTCCTTGTTCACATTTATTTCTCGAAGCTTCCTAATTAAACTCTCTCCAATCGGAATTTTCAGAGTCGTATCCATCCGATTCATGGAGATTATGTGCAAAAATCTCTGCGAAATCGCCAAATCTCCATAATTCGGGTCAATTGTTGTTTCTCCTGGACTTTTGGGAACTCTAGTCGAAGTCCCAAAAAAACTTCCCCATCGCCATTGATGATAGATAAAAAATAAAGAATGATTCGATGAGAAAAACCGAAAAGTATATCGGAGATGATATAAGGAAAGAGAAAAAAATTTGGTATAACAAGAAAGGTATAAGAGAGAAAAATCATTTCTCTCTGTTGTTCACATAATTAAAGAATTATCACTCATAAATACTTAATTTTGTTATTAATGAAGGATAGATAGTGATAATACTTTTTTTTTAATCGTCTGATTATTTTATTAATGTAAACTTCAAACTTGGAGCATTACATAGAATTACATGGCATATCTAGCATCAAAGCCTAAAAATAAGGTCTAAACGATGCTAAAAATTTACCCAAATAAATCTTTGATTGCAAGGACCGTCTCGTCCATGTACCAAGCATGAAACTTAAAGCCGCCTCCGTGCATCACGATGTACTCTCTCAAGGCAGATGTTAAGTCTACGAATCTAATCTGAAGCCACAAACCAGCAACGATTTTAACATACAATATTACACTAGCCGGCGGGAAATGAAACCCCAGAAATATAGCCGGCGGAAAATGAAACCCCGGAAACAGAGCTGGGAAAATGAAAACCCCGGAGATAAAGATAAAACCCAAACAAAAAAACTAAAGATACCAGATTTACTAAAAATCAATAGCACCTAAAGGCATCTCCAACAACAAACAACAAAGATCTGAAGCCTAGCAAAACCTCAACACACGGTGAAGACAAGATTGAATTTTTTTTTTTCCGATCGAAACAAAACTAGCCAAAAGGAAGAGAAACCAAACGAACCACTTCACCAATTTCTGACCAGGCATCTCAATCCAATCTCAACAATCCCAAAACGCCATAGATCACCGAGCTTGAAGAGCAGACCACGACCGCAAACAGAACAAGCAGCGAAGAGCAACACCACGACAAATAACAAAGATTTAAGACACAAGGACACACAAACAAGGAAACTTTATACATAGAACAGAGGTCTGATCGACGCCGTGGCTATGGAAGCCCACAGACGCCGATCAGAAATAAAGAACAGAGACGGAGATGTAGAGAGAAGATCGAGAGAAAAAAAGGAGAGAGAGAGTGTTGTCAGCCGGGGTTCCATAGTGATAATACTCTTGTTTTTTCTTTTGGGATCAAAGTTATTATAGTTAAAAGCCAAAATATAAATGCGAAAAAATAAAATAACATCCAAATGGACAAACAAATAAAATAATTGAAACTAAAGACTTGCACTCTATCAATAAAAAAAAAATCACATAAGTTAAAATACACAAAACTCCTTGTAATACTACATATTATCACACATGTTTCTAAATCCGATAGTTACTCTAAACGAGAAAAACATAATTAACTATAATTTACAAAGATCAAGAAAACAAGAAAAAAACTTGAAAATTGAGAAACGTTTTAAAGAGAAGAATGCCCAAGAAATACTGAAATAATCAAACATTTCTTAAATAACTAAATGTGGGAGCTATCTGTATGAGTTATTTATCATTATGTAATGATCGTGAATCGATTATAATAACGTATTTAATACTCGTGTATAGGCTTGTCGCCGTCGTACTTAACATTGTGACTTAACATTAGGTTAACATTGTGACTAATGACTAGTATAATCTTTCCTATTAGAATATTAAACACGCCAAACGAAAAAATAAAATAAAAAAATTGATTATAGTTAATTAATTGTCTAAATAGTAAATACATAACAAATATTATATATATAACGTGCTCTCCAATAGGCAATAGTATACTAAAACAAAAGATAGATGACAATACACAGCCTATTCTTTGACCTGTGTGATCTCGGAACTATACAGCCTTTTGTATATCCATTGTTCCAGCTTTTGCAAAACCACACCGTAGTTTTCTTAAACAAAACACTATTTAATTCTTTTCTAAAATACGTTGCAGCAACTGTTCTGTTCCAACTCATTAATTGTTAACAATGAGCTCAATGATAATAACCTAGATTATTTTGGTTCATATGTCATGAAAATTGTTTAATTTACAACGTTTAAATTACTCAAAATATTAAACTTAAATTAATGCGTTAGGAACTAGATTTTTTCAAAATGGTTTATGTACCATATTTTCAAAATAAATGTATTTTCACATACATGTGTTATATAACTCCTATATATATATTACATTATTCAAAAAAATAACTCCTATATATTACATTGTTAAATTTACATATTATGAGCTGCATAGCTTTTCTACTATGAGAATTTTTTAGTAAACAAGTTTTTATAGTTGTCAAAAACCCAATATAGCTTATACAAGTACTTAGATTAATTTACAGTCAAAACTCAAAGTTATCAATAATGAGCTTCTCACGCTTAGAAGAGAAACCCAAAACGTCGCCGTTTGAGATCCCACCGTTGCAATTTTCCATAGCAGAATCCATCTCGACGGAGACAATTCGATTAAACCCAGCAAACAATTCGATCAGCTACGAAATAAAACAAAAGATGAGAGAGAAGACGAATTGCTGAGTCGTCCCTCTTATTTCTTTTTATTTTCTCCCTCTTATCTTGTCCATCTCCAGGAGTTCGTCGGCATCTCCTTCGACGTCTTCGTCGCCGCAGAAACCGATCGACGAGACCACCAAAGCCCCATCTCGTAAAAAAAAAAAAAAAAAATCATAAAACGGTATCTTTTTGTTTTAACAAATTGTCAACATTTGATGGAGTTAATTAAGTCCTTAATAAAGTTAATGTTAGGGTCTAATTTGGCTAAATCAAACAAGTGATTTAAAAACAAAGTATGATTGAAAATGTTGCTTAGATTAGTGGCATTTTTTATATTATTTTATCCAAATAAACATGCAACTGAAAGGGTAAAATTGTAAATTCCTTAGTAACACCTTTTAAGTTGGACTCTCTCTGTCTCGCCCTCATATGTTCTTCAGAGAAAACAAAATAAAAAACAGTAAGACTTTTGAAAAGCAGAGCTTAGGCTGCTTAGAGCGTTTTTTTCCGCTAAATTTCAAACGCAGAGACGAAAAATCGTAGTGATGGGGGATGTAATATTATTCATCGAAGATAGCGATTTGAAATCGAGTTTGTCTCGCTGCAGAATCTGTCATGAAGAAGAAGAAGAAGAAGAAGCCGAGAGCTACTTTGAAGCTCCTTGTTCTTGCTCAGGAACCGTCAAGGTATCGAAGTCGAGGTTTTTAATATTGAAATCAGCTTGGCTCTTATTGGATTTTGTAGAAGCTCTTGTTAATTTGAATTCTAAATTTAATTATTTGGATTTCGTTGGATCAGTTCGCTCACAGAGATTGCATACAACGGTGGTGCGATGAGAAAGGAAACACGATTTGTGAAATATGTCTCCAGGTTTGTTTCGAATTAAACAATAAATTCAAATTTTTGTTCAATATTACTTTTTGCAGGAACGATTCTGGGTTTTGAATCCATGTGATGTTCTAAATATTATAATTTGTTTTCATCTCTTGCCAAAAAATTTGAATTGCCGAATGTTGCAAAAAAAAAAAAAAGTTAAAAGTTATATCCCTATTTCCTTCAATAAGAAACGGGGATACGTGTTTCGAAAATATTCTCCTTCGTGTCTCATAATTAGAAAAAGAAAAATATTCGATTCTCGTGGAAAAATCGTAATCAATGCCATCCTGTTAATGATATCATAATATTCGAGTTTGTTTATTTATATTTAAACTATAAATTCAATGAATTACAAATCAGTTAGGAACAAAAATGGTAACTGGATCCATCGTTTAATGGGACCCATCAAAACTTGGAGTTGGAGGACGTTCTTTTCTATTTCTGGCTGGATAATTACGATTAAAAAAATAATAATTTAAAGTTGTATTTGTAATAAAGAAATGCATTCCGGTTTTTAGTTCGGTTTAGTTTCAGGTTTTAGCAAACAAAATCAAAGAATATAAGCTTATGTCCTTCGTAGGAGAGTTTCATTTACAATTTATGGAGATTAAAAAACAAACCAGATTTTTTTTGTCTGGTTCGGTTTTTGATTGGTTTGCTTAGTGTTTTTAATTCGGTACATGTCGGTTTAACATATTGTGTACTTTACAATTCAATTAATGCCAGTCAGAAATAACACTATAAATTTATAATCTTGCAGGAGTACAAACCTGGATATACCACGACTTCAAAACCATCTCGATTGATTGAAGTAACAGTCACAATCAGGTAATTAATTTTCTTAAAAAGAGAGAGAGAGAGAGAGAAAAAACAAAGTAATTGTAGATTAACCTTGGAAGATTAATTATCATTACATGTAGATTTACATAGTCCATCTATTGATTGTTCTTTCCCAGTTATTTAAATCCTTTTATTATTCTGATTCAAAAAAAAAATAACAACAATGATCCAAAACGAATGAATTTGTTTTATTTAATTTATGAGCAGAGATAATTTAAATATAGTGAGGAGAGAAAATGGAGGAAGAAGAAATAGAAGATTAGTGGAAAGAGCTGAATCAGACTGCAACTCTCGTGCTGATAGAGGCGCCTCTTGTTGTAGGTACTTGGCTCTCATTGTAAGCACTAAATCCCCTGTTTTTTTTTTGTTTTTTTGGTTTTCACGTAGCATAATTATTATATTCGTATGAGCTTAGTAATAATTAGGTGATACTAAGATATTAAAGAAATTAGTTAAACCTAATGATGGGATGATACGAAAATCCTTTGGTTCAATGAGGTCCAAATCAGAAATGGGAACCACGACTATTGACCAAACATGGCATGTAAGGTTTGCATGATTGGTAACCACAAAAAACATATCCACTTGGTTTATCAATCGTCTGTACGTAATTTTAAACAAAAGTTAGTGAAACATCAGATCGAATTTATTTTCAATGAATTAAATGATATTTTATATTTATTGAAATTATATCAGCACACTATTATTATAATTGAAATAAGAAGAAAGAAAACAATTGACAAAATAAACAAAACAGGATGTAATGTAAAAAAAAAAAAAAAAACAGAATTAATGTCTGTTATGGTTCACAGTTGTTAGTGCTCGGGACATTGCCCCATGATGTAATGTCGTTTCATAGCTTTAACCCATATTTGTTAAAGGCATACCCAAATCGAACCAAACCAAATTTATTTGGACTAATTATATCGTATCATCACATGTCCATATTCTTATGGTTCATCTTTTACGGCGTGACCTTTATTTTTATTGGATTTTTGCAGTTTTCGGTGGTTTTGTTGATAAAGCATGCGTTTGATGTGGTTTACGGAACCGACGAGTACCCCTTCACGATTTTCACGGTAAATTGCTCTTCCTATTTCTAACTACGATTTAAAAGATAACAAAGGATTTAGTTTTCTATGTTTTCAAAATTAAATTGGATGGGGAAAATAATGGCAGGTATTAACATTGAAGGCCATTGGTATACTATTGCCAATGCTCGTTATCATTCGGACCGTCGCAGCTATTCAGAGCAGTCTCCGACATCAGTTTCTCGTAAGCCCCCAAAACACTTTCCACTTCTTATTAGTATCCCAAAACTATCGGGTTATAAAAAATATGAATTATTAATAAACATTGTTAAGATTATTACTACTTGTAAAAATAATTGTTTTAAAAAAAAAATCATATTTCATAGTTTTTTTTTTTTTAACATGAAAGCTGAATGAAATAACTTTTCGCAAATTGTTATTACGGTTTTGTTCTATTTTTTTTACGTTCCACAATTCATATATATATTGCAATCAGCATTCATATAAAAATATATGAAATATGATATGATGTTGTTTTGAGTGGCAGTTCTCTGTCTCTATGTTGACTTTTATTGTTGGTAATTCGGAATTTTGATAGGAATCTGAAGAAGATACGTGGAGCTCTGGAGAAGAAGATGATGGCTCGGAGGAGGAAGAGCAACAGCAACACCTGGCTTGACTTTTGTTTTTCTTTCTTCAAACCTTGTCTTTTTATGAAAGCATTATATATGTTAAAGACCCAACATAATAATAGGAATAATTAAATGTAAATTATGTACTAAGAATCATAAGAACTTTGATCAAAGACCCACACATATATAAAACAAGATTTGAGGGACTTCACCTTCATCCAACATCTCAACTCATGTCACCCTACAAGCAGAGCCGGAAGTGTTGGGAATGTTAAAGCCGGTGGCTGAGTCGCTAATGTTGATTGGAGAAGGTAGCTGGTGAAAAGGCTTGTGATCAGTGTCAATGCAATGACAAAGGATGCTAGCCAGTGAGCCATTTTGGAGATTTAAGGTTTGAGTTGTCACTAGAGAGAGAGGTGTATGTTTCTGCGTTTGATTAATTGTGAGTGATGAATTTGTGTATACTATATTATAAAGGAATTAGGTTTGAGGTTTGATGAGAGAAGTACAAGGTGGAGGGAAAACTAGTCGATAGGTGGAGAGATAGACGTTACCTATCTAATGGTGATTTAGGGATTTAGAAAACGTAAACACCCTTTTCTGAATGAAAAAAAAAATGAAAAAAAGAGTTTATAATGTGGCTGCTGGGATTCGAGCCCAGGTCTCCACGGCCACAACGTGGAATTCTTACCACTAAACTACAGCCACTTTGCTGGCTGTTCGTACATATAGTACATGATAACTGTAACGAATCGGAGAGGTGTATTTCCTTCCTCATGCAATTTTTTTTTTTTTTTAAATGCAAAATAATTTTGTCATCGATATTCGTATATTTTTGGTTTTAGAAGAAACTTTATAATTTGAAAGGTTTGTCTGGCGTTATAGTCCATGTTGATCTGAGTTGGATGACAGGTCTTAATATGAAATTCGGTAGGGGTATATTAATTAGAAACACCATTATCTTGAAAAACAAACGTGTTAATTTTTTTTATATAAACAAGTTAAGACCTAAAATTATATAAAGGAGTTGGACCACTTCATTTATAACCATATTTTTTGTTTTGAATTATAAAACCCATAAATTTTTGACATTATTATACCATACTTGCTTTTGATTTTATGCATTTTGGGTATACGAAGACTACTAAATGTAAATATGTGCATAGAACTTTGAAACACATCTTTGAAACAAATAAAATAGATAGATAAATTTTGGTTTAATAACACAAAAATAGCATAATAACCCTAAAAGCGACATCGCTTTTCCTCAGATCCAAGTCTAAATAGATGGGCCAATGTCGTTAGACTTTTTAGACCCACCACTCTTTTTAGGTTTATCACTCTGTCTAGGTTCACCACTACGAGACCAATCCGCATGTCCTGGTCCATAGCAATAGTCGAAGAAAAGCTCCTCACCTTCTTCGATAGCTTTACCCGCAAATAGTCCAATCCTATGATCTCCTCTCACGATCATCAACTTATACACACGAAACCATAAATTTCACTTGATCATTAGTTTGAGTTTATTGGAATTTTTGGGGGACATATATATGATTGTATAATATATTAGAACCAATTCAGCAAGTAAGTTGATACATGATTTTATTTACTCAATTAATCAAATTGACATCATAAGTATTTTTTTGCTTAATGAATCAATGTTTTAAGGTTAATATATGTCTGAGATAAAAGTACAAATACTTGGTACCTTAGCGTAGCAGTTAGGTTTTGATGAGTGATTGAGAAATCTAAACTTGTTTCCTTTACGGCGAGCATCAATGACGAGCTGTAAAAGATTACTTTAATGCATGAGAACAAATTTGTAGCTCACGAATGATAATGAACATGTACGTACATATCTGAAGAAGAGAAGGTCGGCGACTAAAGTTACCTGATCATTCAAGGTAAAGAGGTAGGAAAAACCAAGCTTGTCATCTGCTCGCCCACGTTCATTTGCTTCATCATGAGAGACCAATTCCCCAGTATATTCTCCCAGAAACTCATTTTTTTTAACAGAGTGCTGATGGATATTAAACGTTTACGCATGCATTAATGATCTAAAGTTTAAGCATTTTTAAAACAAAAAGAGAAATTAAAGAGTTTATGCCAAGATATATTCTGATATTATTAGTATGGTTGCTTACGTACCCGTGTAAATGCACCCCATCCATGAACATCAGACTCTGCCAGAAGAATCTAGTGAATAAGGGAAAACAAAAATTTTAAAAAGTTTTCGTACAAGATCGATCGGTTTAAAAAATCCTTGCTGATTTAATTATGGTTACCCTCTTATGTTTCTTAAGGAGGAATTTCATGTTCTTGCAATGGCTTGTCTTTGATGTCTCACCAAGAGAGCCATCTCCACAGCTATATATATATATATAAAAAACAATATATATGTTTCCTTAGAATTTTTTTTTTGGATTTTAATCATCGAATTTTTATATTGAAATGAAAATGTTACCTAAGCCAACAACTCCGACAAATATCTGGATCGCATTCACGAGAAACAGCAAAGCAAGGACATTGTCGGTTTATGCATTGACCCTTTGCACAGTTACATCCTCCAAAACGATTGTTGCAAATCTTTGGGCACCTGAACAAATATAAACTTATGATTTATAAAGACCTTAGCCTAAATTAAACGTGAATTAATGACATACCCGCAATATTTCTCGCAGCAATTTCCATTAGTTAAACAAGTGCATTGATCTCCACATACTGGCTCGCAAGTGCAGGGTGTGTACTGCTTATACGACTCATTTGTTCCCTTTTTAAAAGCAGGCGGATTACAAGCATACTTCTGGAGTCTGGCCTTTTTCCGGACCAACCTTGGTTTTTTCCGAGATACTTCTTTATTAACCTGTAATCAAATCATCAATATGAGTCTCAAATAATGTGTTTTTTTTTTTAACATAAATGTCACGAGGATCGCATATTTTAATTTACCTGATTATTGTCTGTTTCGTTATGTTCTAGTAACATAGTACATGGATCTTGCTCACGCATGTAATTGTAAACCTCTAAACACGTCTTAAGGCCCGGAAGTAGGTTTCTTCTAATAAGACAACTGCTGCAAAAGCATATATGGACAATGAACACATTCAAGTTTTGTAAGTATTTTTTTTTTTTTTTTTTTGACAGCTAGTTGTAAGTATTAAAAAATATAATTTGTAGACAAAAATTATTGGAAGTTAGTTAACACAAGATAAAAATATCATTTGTGTAGAAAAATTATTGCAACTACGCCATTACGGTTGTTTTTATATCAAATTTAACATATCATTAATTAATATAGAGAAATTTTTCATTTTTTGACTTTTTAGATATTTGTATATTAATCCCATGAATCCATTTTAAATTTTTTTTACCTGTTTCTCCCAAAGATTTCAACTCCTTGCAAGTAAAGATCCTTCTCCACAGGCGTCCACTCATGATATGCAAGGGACATCTCTGTAATATCTTTGATTAATTCATTAGTATCAGTCAATACACACTTTTCAGTTTCTGTGTTTGTATCTGAGACCACATTCTTCCCTTTCATGTTTGATATAGATTTATCATTATCCACCACATGATCAGCCTCTGTGACACTCCTTAGCTATTCAACCAGTAATAAACATAATTAAGAAATGAACAAATATTGAGTGTGTGTGTGAGAGAGAGAGAGAGAGACCTTGAGGTAACAATGCTCACTGCATTGTTTTCTAACATCTTTATTCTCGATCAAAATAGATTTGTTTTCTCTCTGACAAGCCAAAGTCATCTAATTAAGTTAATCACTTAAGCTTACAAGGCTTCTCCCACAAAAATATTAATTAAATAAGTAGATTCAAGCTTACAGTATCCATCACAGGCTGATATTCTTCATGCAAATGACAGTCAAATATCTGAAATAATAATAATAATAATAAACATGAATGATTTTTTTTTTTGTGACAAAAAAAAAGATTCAAAAAGTTACCAAGCAACGACGGCAAAAACGCCTATCAGCAGTCTCCGAAAAAGAACTAAATATGCTGTTACCAGAAACTTCCCCGATATTTCCTTCATTCTTAAGCTTTTTAAGCTCATTGTATCTCTCCTACATTAGATTTGAAATTAAAGTATTAATTTCTAACGAGGAAGGAAGAATATAAAAAAATAAAGGAAGATTATTGATCGATCGATCATCCATGTATGTAGTTTCGATTCCATTATTACCAAAATATCTGAAACATCTAATTCGAGGAACTTGGAGAGAGCACTCTGCACCACCAGATCATCCAAACTATGTTCCTGCCCAATCTTCCTACAAAATTCTTGACTATGTTCGTTATTAACAGCGTTTAATTATGAACCGCCTCGATCTATTGTAAGAAAACAAATAAAAGGTCCCAAATCCCAATCCATTAAATTTTGTTAAATAACTTCGAAATCAAAAGTTGTATACGAATGGACTACTTGCATGCATATATAAATGGTCTCTTAATAACCAAGAACATGTATAACGCAAAAAAAAAAACTAACCATATAAGCCGATCTACATCTTCCGAAAATTCGAATTTTTCTTTCTCGGTTTCTTCTTCACCTTCTTCATTTTTTTCGTTGTCGCTCTTCAATTCTACCGCCTCACCATCCACATAGTGGATTTGTTTCTTACCAATCACAGAATCACTTTCAGCCATTAGCTGATTACTGCAATGTTAACGAAAAAGATATATGTGTAAGAGTGATATTTATTGTATATGATAGATTGTTGAAATTAATATGAAATAAAAATAAACATGCCTATCCGCGAAAACCCAGGTAATGGATCGAGGTAGCTGCTTGACAAATGGAAAATCGACAGTTGGTAATGTAACTTCTTCATCAGAAACATCATCTGCTTCGTGAGAATCATAAGAGAAGCTATTGAAATGATGGAGTATTGTTTCCATTCTCGAAGAAAGCATTTTGTTGTCTCTTCCATTTTTTCCCTCTCCATTGCACCGAGTTAAGGCAAGTAATTGATGGTCTGCAGCATGAGCAGCCACACTCGGTTTGCATCTCAACTCGAATTTTTTCTGTTAATCAAATTAGGTAAATTATTATTATTTTGTTTTTTGTTTGCCAAATTGGATATGAAATGTTCATGTGGTTTTATCTTCATCATTAGCTTTTATATATATGTTGAGTAACTTCATATGATTCTTATAATCAAGCCTTGATTGACAAAATATCTACATCCAAATATCTACCATTAATACTCTTGAAAAGTTTTTGATTAAAAGTTATGTAGCAAAAAGAATACATATATAGAAACAACCAAAAGTTTCTTACATTAATATGCAGAAATCTTTCTCTTTCGATTTGCTCTTTGACCTGATTCAATTCGGGAGGCAAATCCTCACCATCTTCATGATTTTCCTGATTAAAATCAACAAATAAAAGAGAAGGAAATCATGAGAAATTATGCAAAGAAAAGAAAAGAAAAGAGAAGCAGAATAATTTATAGACTACAAACCAGATAAAAATGACAAAAGTTCTATTGGCTCTCGTTTCTCAACAATTTTATGGATCATGGGACGAATAACATAAATCTATCAGGATAAAAATCCAACATAAAATGTTATTTAGCTGGACTTATCATATATAACAACCAATTAAAATATATATATTTTTAAAAACTAGTAAATTCGGATCTATTTTTCACTGCATAATATAACTCAAATTAATATACACATATATATAGTGTTGATTAAGGTCCTAATGGATTCGATACCAAAAAGAGTTTTAACTGATTATCAAACGATCTTCGACTCGACGTAAAACAAGTTAAAATAATGAAAAAGCAGGTAAAAGAAGAGTGTAACAAACATGTAACTAGTAAATGTACCTTCTCCATTATCCCCCTCGCTTCTTATTTTCAAGTGCTTGTGATGTTGTTGGAAGCGAATGCATGTGGTTTAAATAAGAGGTAAAAAAGAAACCATGGAAAAAAATAAATTAACAAGGAAAATTATGATTTGGAAAACACGTATATGGAACTGCATGGTTTAAAAGGAAAATAATATGAAAAATATAAGGAAATTTTTATTTTGGATATGTAATACTTAATATGTACGTGGTTGTTGGGTTGGCTTGAAATGAAAGACAAGATAATAATAAGTTTGAAGCATGATATTCCGAAGGATATCTTGAAGTTTTTTCGAGAGGGTTTCAGAGATGATCGAGTTGAAGCCGATTTTCAACTTTTGAATTCGTTTTGAGTTTTGAAGATGATACTAGTTCTTCTGTCACTGAAAACGAACGAACAAATTTTTGAACTTGTGATGCTATCAAAGTGAAGCTTTTGAAAACACTCTCCATAAAAAAAGAAGAAAGTATTACTATACTTATCTTAACGCTTTCAAACGTAAACGTAATTGTGATTAAAAAAAATTGGACCGAAACCCATATATCCTCGCAAGTCAAAACCAACTTTTAATAATTTATCTGTCACAGTTGCCATTTGATTATGTGATCTATAGAAATTCTTTTTTTTCTTTTGTGAAAAACTCTAAATTACTTTTCCAGTCGAGATATTAACTCCTAATAAAATAAAAAAATATTCTTCATAACACTAATCGAATATTCACGTTAAAAAAAAAGGGTGATTATGTGATATAAATATAACAAGAACAAAATCGTTTTCGCTATTCCACTCTTTATTGACACACTAGTCAAGTCCACCACAAATATACTAAAAAAAACTGAATGAAATTTTTTTTTAAAATACAATTCAGAGTAAAATATCAAATCTCTTACACATAATCATCATCAACAACTACAACACAAGATTCAAATCCTTTTCTTGACCTCTTAGTGGTCAAAATTAACATATTCACAAAATACGAAAACCCATTGAAGATCTTCACCATACCAATCACAACACAGGTGTAATACATCCACCAGTTCACAAAATCAAAACCCTCCAAACGAATCAGAAGGTTACGTTTAACCTCTGCAATCACCACCAAACTTTCTACCTCATCTCTTAGCCTCCACCACCACATTAGACCAAAAGTCACCGCGACGACGGCTCTCTCCGACCACCTCTCCTCCACATAAACCCCGAAAACAGTGTCGTCGACCACCGGCTTAACCACGACTCTAAACCACATCAGCATCACTTCGTGTAGCCCCAAAAAGAACATAACCCTAACCAGGACCCACCTTTCTTGTGACGCAAGAGAAAAGCCTTTGTCTGGATTTGTAGACATGGTCGTGCTTATGCTTCCTTCGATTCCAAAGGCGACACAAGCGTGGACGATGAAGAGAACGATCCAGCAGATGTAGAGATGTGAATGAAGGACAGAGCATTCTGGTTTTCCGGAGAGATGGTGGATTAAAGTGGAGACGATGATGAGAGACAAGATTGTGTATAAGACTCCGACATCGGCTTGGTAAAGAATGGAGAATAAGCCGGAGAAGGTGACCGGAGCTGAGGAGGAGGAAAGAGAGAGGCGTGAAAGGAAGAGGAAAGAGAGAGGGACGAGGAGGCTAAGAAGACTAATGGAGATCATTTGAAATGGTCGAACCAGTGACCATCTCCTTCTTGTGTTCTTCTGTGCTTCTTCATCTTCCATCTTAATCGCAAAGATTGAAACACTGAGAAGAAAATGGGAAGACTCTGTCGCTTGGATGAGAAGAAACAGAGGATGCAAGATATATATATATATATATATAAATCTTTTACAAAGTGTGTTTGGCAACCACGTTCATGGTCGTTTAGTTACAAAAGGTTCCTTTTCTAATCCCTTTTTTTTAATCTATTATTTAAAAAATGTTCATCGATGAACTAAGCCGGCCGATGGATACTCCTGGTGTTTCGGTTTTTTTTTTTTTTTTTGAAAAAAAGAAATAGTAATGAAAATAATGTTAATACTTTAAGCTAAAATTCGTATTAAAACGTAGTGATTACTACAAGTTGGTAAATTGAAAATAATGTGCCAATGGACTTTGACCAATATGCATCCGACGGACCCAACATATCTTAGTGTTCGACCATTACATGGATAAAGATCCTTTATATCTGTTGGAAATACGTGTGTTTACAATATTATATGAAGATTAAATGTTATATTAAAAAAGTTTCCTGATTTTTGTTTGTTAAAGAGAAGATAAATTCAAGGTCTTGAGTGACAGGTAATAGCTCAATAGAAAAGTTAGTTATAAATCCTCGTGTTAAAAATTGACAAACTCGGGATTAAGACTCCTTTAGTGGAGTTGTTACTTTCAGTTTGGAAACAAAAGTCTGATAAAAAAGCACAGGTTAGTAAAATCTTCTATTCATTACCGTCTAAAAATAATAAATATATCAATCACGCTGAGAACACACAAAAAAGGCGGCAAGAGCAGAGAAAGAAAGGGTTAAAAACATAGGCGGTAACTTTTTGTTTTCACTTTCTATTCTTAGAAATAAAACTAGCTTCGTTTTCGCTACCTGAAGCCCAATGAATTGTCAAGTATGAAACCAGAATGTTGTTGATACAAAGAAATTAAAATGGGCTAATAATTCAATTATAAAGATATCAAAACATTCCTTAAAAGGTCAATGTTATTCATCAAACAGCAGAGCTAGAAACTTTACTTTGTTCTTCATGTATGTATCAGCTACTGATTTTGATCCCAAACAAATCTGATTTTCCTTCTAGAAATAAAAGCACATGTCATGGAAAAACAGTTCATAAAAGGCCCAAAAAGGGTGCTAAGCTGAACCATTACCTTCAGGCGATTACGCTGCTGCAAGTGGCTGGAGAGCTTTAAGAGGGTTCATGATGACACCGTCAATAAGTCCATAATCTTTTGCTTCTTTAGCACTCATGAAGAAATCGCGGTCTGTGTCCTGGTTTATCTTTTCTAGGCTTTGACCAGTGTGGTACGCGAGGTAACCGTTTAGGTTTGCCTTGTGATGCAGCATTTCATTTGCCTGGTTTCAGACCATGAACTTGCCCGGTTAGTTTTAATGATGTTTTGATATTCAACACAATCTGGAAAAATTCGAAATAAGAAGGCGTGGATGAATAACCTGAATGTCTATGTCGGTCTGGCCACCTTGAGCTCCACCAAGCGGCTGATGGATCATTATCCTTGAGTTTGGTAGGCTGTATCTTTTTCCTACAGTAGTATAAATAAAGCTAAGCTCGCATCGGGAAATTAAAGCTTAACTAAAGCTTTTACTTCTGAATGAAAATATTAAGAGACTACCTTTGGTTCCAGCACTAAGCAGAAAAGCTCCCATACTGTTCGTAAAAAAAAACCAACACAGAAGAAAGGAGGGCATTACAATCCATACAAACCCACATTAAACACACACACACACAAAAAAAAATTTGTCTTCCAGAAATGCTTTTGGTTCTGCATCCAACATGAAGATCAGCTAACCACACTGAACAAGAGACTAACATTTTACCAAGGATCCTAAAAAATAAACGCATAATGAGAGTTAAAGAATGGTACAAGTTTCACCTAGCAGCTAGACCGACACAAACAGTGGACACATCAGGTCGGATATGCCTCATAGTATCGAAGATAGCCATGCCTGGGGAAAGTGAGAGATGCAAAGAGTCATTAACAATGAAAACCGGAAAAAAAGAAGAAGAAGATGATACATAAAAGAAACTTTAACTGAACATAGGGAAACAAGTAAGCTAACAAAGCGTTATTACCAGCTGTAACTGATCCACCAGGGGAATTCACATACATGACAATATCCTGTTCAACATAGCAAAATCCGAATCCTAATCAAAACATCTGAATCAAGAAACAAGACATGAATTTTCACAATATCTGACCTTAGTAGGATCAACAGCATCGAGGTAAAGGAGCTGAGCTACAATTATGTTTGCCATATCATCATCCACAGCACCACCACAGCGAATAATCCTCTAATGATCAAAATAAAAAGAAACCAAATCATTAACAACAAGACTGAGCTGGAAACTTTGATAATCATTAAACAAAGAGATTTCTTCAGATTTACATATTGGAAGAGCTGGCTTATGATACTCTGGAAACGCTCTTGCACCATAGGAGGCGGTCCTTGTCCTTGAGCATACGCAGGAAAATACGGCGAAGAAGGAACTTGCAAATCATCTCTGCACAGCAACATACTTGCAGATTTAACCATCAAAAGAGTTCAGAATCACAGTTCGAGAATATCCTCAAAGTCAAGTTTCACCTTATGGACCAGAATCCCTGAGGAGAGGGAATCTCCGGCGTCCAGAGATTGCCGGAATATACAGCCTTCGGAGATGAGTTCTTCCAACTCTTTCTATCGCTAACTAACTTCTTCGTCTTCCTGCAAACAAAATTCGCCCAGTCTCTCAAATCCCTAAGTTAACCTAAGATTCGGTAATTTCGAGAGAAAACGCAGTGAAGAACACTTGAAAATGCTTCTACCTTGAAAGAAGGTGCCCGAAAGGGAGAGAAAGCTTCGGAGAATCGAAAGAGGAGCCATTGGGACTCGCGGAGACGAATCCCGCTGTAAACCTGAGAGAAGAAGCCGATGTGGAGACGCAGGCATGAGCCATTTCTTGTTCAATTTGGGATGAATGAAACCCTAGTTCCGTCACTGGTGAGGAACTTCCGGCTCTTATCCTTCCGAAATTGGGGATTTTTCTTCTTTCTTCGAAGAGTGTCAAATTGTAAATGGTGACTAAACTTCTCTAATCGATATCTGTTTTGGTATCGGGTCGGGTTTTAGCCCGTTAATTCAGAATGGGGGCGGGTCAATTTTCAGGTCCGATAGTATTACACGCAAACGCATTTTGTTTTTTTAGATTCAGGTACTTACAAACGCGATTGTCACGTTCAAGAGGAAAATTTAGAAAATTAGCCGTAAATTTGAAATTAAACAAAAATATCTGTCCACATGTAAACTATACCATTTCTCAGTAGTCAATTTTGTAATAATAAAAAAAAAGTTTTACGTTTCTAGTCTAATGATTGGCCAATAAATTGATTTACTTACATGAAATTCATCCCAAATCGGTTCATATTGTTAAAAGACTCCTACATATTGAAAAATTGAATCGTTTAATCAAAGTATACTAATTATACTTAATACATTTATCACATCGTTAATCGCTTCAGAAAATTAAAGTACACACTCTACTCTCAAACTCAACAGTACTAATCTAATCTCTCCCTTCACATTTTAATTTTTCTTTAAGGTTTTTTTATTCTGTATCTTTAATGTATATATTGTTTTTCTTTGGTTTAGTGAGTTATAAACATTGATTATATGTAGATCATCTGAAAATAGCCAAGACATTGCTACAAAGCTTCTTGAGAAAAGCATCAACATTAGTCATCGGTGACTCAAGTTCCGGCGACTCAGTGAACGCGTCCGAACAAGTCACCACATCAGCAATCGCAGCACTCACCACACTCTCGAGCCGTCCAAAGTCTCCATCATCGACGGCTACAGAAGCATCGTTGAGATCATCGAGAAGCGACTCGTAGTTATCCACACACACAGCCCAAGACATCCGCCACGTCGCGCGTCGTTGACCGGTCAACGATGAGACGCTTGGCTAAGTCAAGCGTGGCGTTAGGTTTCATGTAAAGCGCACTCATCTCCATTCGAAGTACATCGATGGTAAACCAAACCTTACCATCTTTGAAAGTTTTGAACAAACAAAAAAAACTCAAGAGAGAATGGGAATTACTGTATTGTGAGTAAAAAGCAAAGGGTGAGAGAAAATGATTGAAGACGTTTATGGCTTTATAAACTTTGAAATTGTTATCCCCTACCGATACTACTTTGATTTAATATAAATATTTTTATTTTTTTTACTGTCCTTCACAAGGAAACGAATGGCGCATGTTTATTGGGCTTTGTTCAAATAAAATATTTGGAATCTATTTGTTGCTCTAAATCTGAGCACTCTTATTTTCTCGCCTCCCACTATTTTGATGAAACGGCGAAAACATGTCAAGCCAGCATTTCTTTTTCCTTTTTTTTTATTGCACTATCGATGCATGAGAACGTAGTGAAAAGGATTTCAGCACATTTACGGGCCTTATTATGGTTCGTGGCGGAGATGTATAAATCCGGTCGGGTTCATGTTAAAGTACAATAACACCACCGTGGGGAGACGAAACGCTAAGGCCATCTCCAACTATACCACCAAATTTGGTACGGTGAATAGTGTCAAATTTGGTGTAAAAGTGAATAGTATTTTTTTCATTTCCAACCACAACACCAAATCTCACACCAACAAAATAATTTTTATTATTATATTATTAAATTAAAAATTCTCTTTATTTTTCAATAATTATGATAAATACTAATTATTCATAAAATAAATTAACTTCAAATTCGATATAACATTACATTCGATAAAAAAAGGAGCAACTCAAGGAGAACAAGTTCAAAGAGACCATATCCAAGGAGAACAACTTCAAAGTGAATACCAAATATCACCAAATGACCAACAAAATTATACCCCGTACTATCATTATCTTAGCGAAAATGGTAATTCGGGCTATTAGAGTATTGTTTATGATTATATTATGTCTTTTTTTTGTCAAACATTCCTAATATTATGTCTTTAAAATTATCTTGTTGCATTTTTTTTATGTTTTAATTTAGTAATTTTATGTTGGAATGTTTTATTGAATTTTATTATGTATTTTTAATCTTAATCAATTTGCATATCAATAACAATATTTTGTGCAATTCTAAATTATCAGAATGGATTCTACATCTCTAGTACTGAAATATCAAAATC
>PKMM01021964.1:40975-80524 GCA_002933915.1 Eutrema heterophyllum
AAAAAAAAAATATATATATATATATATATATATATATATATATATTTCCCCGCACACATTACCTATTAAATATATTTCAGTTCTATATTTTTTAATTGGTGTTGTGTGCGGGGCAATATATTTTTTATACATTATTTTTTGTATACCAATCATTAACGAAAATAGTTTAACTTTAATTTTAATGAAAGATTTCATGATTATGTGATTTTTGTAGCTTTAAATGATAGCAGCATTTGTTATCTAACAAAAATGTAAACTGTTATAAAAACTATATGATATTGCCATATGGTGTATATTAATATAATAGGAATATAAGTTAGTTAAGTATATATCGATGTAATCGTAATTGTAAACTTTGTTATTATGTGAATCTAAATTACTACACAACTATTTTTTTATGAGTGTTAAAATGAGTTAATATGTCCTTTTAATATGCCTCGAATTATCCCACTATATATCTTGTATGTTTTGACAAATCAACCCGCAAAAGACAGCGATTATAAAAATATAATACTAACTTGTCCGTTCATATTACCATATAATATAAATATTTACTAATTTCATATTTGAAATTTTAGCCTAACTGATTATGATAAAAATATACAATAACATATTTTGTTTATCATCTGCATCATTATTATGAGAATATTTTTTTTTAATTGAACAAAAAATATATGTTTGGCAATAGAAATAGTAATTATATAGGAAAAAAATAGGATTATCTGAAGGTGTCAATGCTTGAACACAAAAGTATCCCTTTTTAATAGTACTAGTGGTTGTTCCGCGCTACGCGCGGAGCATGTATTACATTTGTTTGCTATTTTTGTTTGAGGAAAATGGTATCATGATATTGTTCGTGATATTATGGATCCACATGCAATAGTTATATGGTACTCAAATACAAAAATAGAAACAGATAAGTTGATCCTTTAATTTAAGAATTTGACTTGTTTAAAGTTTAGAAGTTATTCATGTAAAATATTTAGCATACGTACATGATATATCATGGTTTTTACCCTTTTTAAACCATGATATAAGTCCGTTTTATAAAGTTTTTCTACTATTTTGTAGTGTTTTAGAGTCTTTTACAGATTTTAGCACGTTTGGAGCATAATTGGAGATATTATAGTTTTTTGAAGCATTTTGAAGCAAAACAGAAGTTCGTGTAGCTGAGTACCCGATTTGAAGCCCTTGTATCGACCGACACAACCCGGTGTCGATCGATACTGATACCATGAAGGAAGGAAGCGCCTCACTGCCCAAGTATCGATCGATACCACTCATGGTATCGGTCGATACCGGCGTCCATGAAGGAAGGAAACGCGACTTTTATGAAGAGTTGAAGAATTGCAAAATTGCCCAGAAAACTTTATTATATACAATATAGTCCAAAACGTGTTTTAGCACTATAATTAGATTTTTGAGCCACTTTTGTTGGCTAAGCATTATTTTACTGACGTTCTGATTACGCTTTATTCTACTCTGGTTTTGGAGAGAGAACTATGAACTCTTGTTTCTTATTGATTTCTTTGATGATCTATTCAATCATGTTGTTTTCATTCTCCATGCATGAGTAGATCCACTGTTAGGTTCATGGTTCTCATAAGGGTTTTCTCTGAATGTTAGGTTAATTAGTTAATTAGGATTCACCATCTGAATTAGTTCTTCACCATAGGTTGTTCCCATAACTAATTCTAGGTTGACGAATCTAGAACTTAGATCTTAGGATAATTGATTAGGCACGAGAGTGCGATTAATTACCTGATAGAACTTAGGGTGAGCAAAATAACTATTCGCAAAGAGATTTGGTTTAGTTGTTTTGTGAACAAATCAAACTTGAAATAAAAGCTGGTTTAGACTTTAGGATTCGCAAAGAGATTTGGAATTCTAGGATTTAGACTTAGATAGTTTTCGCAACGAGAGTTGGTTAGCTATACTTTAGTGATTTGAGTTCAAGAACCGCGCTAAATCTGAATCATGTTAGTTAGTTTATCTGCATTCATTGCATTCCTGAGAAATACCCTGAGCTTATCTTCTTTCCCATTGATTCACAACTTGTTTACTTTATGCACTTGCATTTAATTATATCTTTTGGTTTAGCTTAATTCTTATATATATAACCTATTGAGTGATATCTGGAGTTCTTGTGTTCGACCCATACTTATACTACAACAATTGCTTTAGTACTTTTAGGGTATTAATTTGAGCATATCAGTACACAATTTAGTTTTTAACTACATAATTAAAATTATCCTTTAGCTAATTTATCACCAATTATTCTTCAGTAAAGTTGTTTGCATTATTGCATATGTTTTTTCCCAAAAAACTCTTTGATTTATCAGTCTGATCGTGTAAAGTCGAGCTAAATGTTCTCTGTAATATATATTTGATTAGTTTTTATTAATTGTATAGGTGTTACTATACAAAGAAGGGAAAATATATCTTCAAGGATAGAACCATAGACAAGCCCGTCTCTAGGGGTAGGCGAGAGAAGTTTACGCCCAGGGCCCCAAAAATTTTAAAAAGATTTATATGAAAAAAGCCACAAAAAAAAATTTCGCCAAGAGCTTGTTAAAAAGTTGAGACGCTGCTTTACATAATTTGAAATTTAATAACACCAAAAAGTCAATTTTTTTAAGAAATGGACTTTGCCTTAAACAGAAAACCAAGTTAGAATTTTTATTGCCCTTTTCTCTATTTTTTATCTTCGTATCACACAACTAATGACTAACGGCTCATGTTCGTACCAATTCAACCATTTTCTCGGAAATTATATGGGAAAAAGAAAACATAAGACTGTCCAAAACTTATTGTCCAACTTCAAGTGCATTGAATCGGATGTTTTTCTCCATTAGCCTTAGAAAAATGATTATTTTTTATTGTTTATTGATAAAATTAGAATGAAAAATTTACAAATGTTGAAAACAAAAGATGCAATGGTTTTTACATGCTTCCTTTGTCTCGTGTAGACCACCCAAATATCTCTGCTAAATCCTCTTTTTTAACTCTATGTGACTCTCCTCTCCATCTTTAACAAAACTACTCTAGAATCTGAATTTCTACTGCTGCTGCTCCTTTCCCACATATCCTATAGTTTTGCACCAGAACATCTAATAGAAGTGTCAAAAACCATTATTAGTAACCATCTTCCAGATTTTAGAGAGCTACAACTCAAAAGGAAACACTTGTCTGGAAACTACTGCACTCTATTCCAAATGTGATAAAGTTTTATTTTTAGTCAGCAACTTCTGCGGTAGTATTTTCAACATCCTTCACTTTCTCGAGTGCTGTAACATTAAACCAGTAAAACAAAAAATCCATAGAAATATGATGAATATAACATTTTGTGGTTAAACAATAGACTATTGAGAGCTTTATACCTCGCATTTCATGTTTGCTCATAATAGTACTTGTCAAGTAGTGTTTATACCTGCTAAAACAGTTTCAACCATAATAAAATTTCAGATCTTAAACTTGGTCACAAATAAACTCTCATATTTTGAATATATATATTTGAAAAATAGAAGAATAAAAAAGAAGACTTTCATATTTGGTCACATAGAAATCCAAAGGACACGCTTCATAACATGGTGTCAAGCAACTCCAACATCACCCGCCTCATATTTGGTCACACAGAGCATGACTGTTCTTGGAAACTGGATAATGGATATACAAACTATTGAAACATTAACTCACATTCTAAACATGACACTATATATTAAAAAAAATGTCATAACGTACTTGTTTGCTAAAAAAAATTAAGAGTCAACTAACTTGTTTATCACATCGGTGTGTATGTTTGCTAATTCTTTTCCAGGTGGCCTCTTCCACACACGGACCACACCCTTCTCTGTCAATGTCACATCAACATAAATTATTCTCCATGGCTAATTATTATGAGAAGTTCTTCATAAACGGGAGAAATGGAGTTAGCCTAAAGAAAAGAAAGAGAGATGATTTACATTTTATGATATACACTAAAGCATTGATTTGGAAATAACTGATACAGACCTAAGGATTTGGTTTTACATTCATACCTGAAATTATTATTATTTTTTTTTTAGAAGACATTGGTGATTATACCCATGGTTTTCCAAAGTTCTCCACGGCAGGAGCTACAATATCAAACCAATGAAGTCCCAAATCATGCACTTAAAGAGAAGAAGCATATACTTCTTTTCTTTGCTGAAACATGAGAGGTGAAACATAATTGCACATTAAGATAGGAGAAAGGAGTGAACCTTGTCTTCCTCTTTGGGTGGTCCACAGCCCCTGGAATACAAACTTCTACCAATCGAGCCGGCGATTTCTCATAATTTTTAGAATTATTTTCTCTGGTTTCGCCATATTTTCAGAGGTTAGATTGACGACTACTTAGATTGATTTTTTTGGGTTACCTTACTGATACGTGAGGACGACGGTCCTGCTATACTCCGCCATCTTATTCTTCTCGCTTCTGCGTTCCTTCCTGATCTTCATAGGATTGTGAAATCAAATTTGGAACACCAAACAACCAACCATAGGATTGTGAAATTAATCGAAACTGAAGCACAAGATTGAGATTTACGCTGAAGCGTGGAGGTCGTAGCAGAGACGGCGGATTGAGTTGGGGTCTGATTATTTTTCATCTCCACGTCTTGAGTCATCTTTTGGATGAAGAATTGGGAATCGCCTCTCACCGGAATCTCTTCAAGGTCGAGCTACATGGCTTCTAAGTAGACTTATCTTCCACGCATCCTGAGCCTCAAACTATCCCTTTCATATAGTATAGATAGATATATATATATATATATTTTTTTTACTGTCCTTCACATGGAAATGAATGGCGCCTGTTTATTGGGCTTTGTTCAAATAAAATATTTTGAAATTATTTGTTGCTCTAAATCTGAGCACTCTTATTTCTATCTATTAAGTCCTAGTTCTATCTATTAAAAAGTTATACAACAAAAATTTCATTTGACAAAGTATTATACAAATATTTTAATTATAATCATATGTTTTCCGCTTAATTAATTAAATTATGGCATTATGACATATTGCTTCGCCGGTTATTATTAGTGCTAAGAGATGAATAAATTTGTAAATTATAATTTGTAAATAATATTTGTTAAATAATACTTGTTATCAGGTGAAAGATGTGGATATCTTCAAAATGTATCTACTATGTAGGCCACCTACTTAATTTGCAACCCAAACAACTGTCACAGTATCAATCACCAACTGAAACTGATATAGATTCAAGCTGAAGATTCTCAGCCAAACCAAAGGAAGAAATCTTTGCAACCTCTTGTCTCATCTTCCTCGGACGGTCGGACCACACACAAGAACTCCCACACTCGAACCCTTTAAACCAACTAGAAGCTTTGCTCTCACTTAATGAACAGAGTGAGAATTTAGAAAGTAAAAATACTCTACAGTTTGATACCTGTGTGAAAATGCTATATATATTCTGACTGTTAAGATTGTGGGGCGCTCTCGTTCATCAACGGAGACAAAACGTTGACGTATGATTATTTTGTAAAAAAGGCAACAAATAGTCACATTTTGTAAAACGTATGATTATTATTTTTTTATTTAAAAAGGCAACTAATAGCCAATATTTGGAAATATAAAATACAAAAATTAGCTTCCGAACAAAATATACAGCAGTAGCGACGTCGTGTAACATTTGCAGAACATATCTTATCATTCAAAAATTAAAATGATCTCGTCATAGTCGAAATTCATTCTTTATAAATAAAACTTTTTTGAAAAAAAAAAAAAATAGAAACAGCTTCATAACTTGTATACAACAACAACAACAACAACAAAAATATGTTATGGAACAAAAAAACCCTTTAATACATAGCCTAGTTTTGACTCAAGCGACATTTTTTTGTTTTTTTTGTTCAAATGACTCAAGCGACTCAAAACTGAAGTTTTCAACTCTTATAAACCAAAAAGATATTTTATAAATATATCAATTAGAAGCAGTCATGTGAAGCTGAACAAGCGAAGCATAAACCCCACCGTCGATTTTGATCAACGTCTCGTGAGTTCCTTTCTCAGCGATCACACCGTTCTTAACGACGGCGATGACGTCAGCGTTTTTAATAGTCGATAACCTGTGAGCCACCACGATCGTTGTTCGGTTCACCATCACTCGGTCAAGCGCGTCTTGAACCACTCGCTCTGATTCTGCATCAAGAGCGCTCGTTGCTTCGTCCAGAAGCAATATCTTAGGCTCTTTCACGATGGCACGTGCTATAGCCACGCGCTGTTTCTGTCCTCCCGATAACTGAATCCCTCTTTCTCCAACCACCGTGTCGTAACCCTAAAATGTGTGTCGCTTGAGTAGTAAGTAAACTTTGAAAAAGCAGATTAATTTTTTTTCCAATTTTTCTTTTGTTTTTTTTCCTTACCTGTTGTATGCTAGAGATGAATTTGTGTGCATTGGCGAGTTCCGCGGCAGCTATGATTTCAGACTCGGTTGCGGCCTCTTCGCTTCCTTTTCCGTAAGCAATGTTGGCTCTGATCGTGTCGTTGAACAAGACAGGCTCTTGTCCCACGAGTCCCATTTTTTGTCTCAACCACTTCAATTGCAGCTTCTTCAGCTCAACTCCGTCAAGAGTTATATGACCGGAATCCGGATCGTAGAATCTTTGTAACAGTGAGATCACCGTCGATTTCCCTGATCCGCTTTCTCCGACCAAAGCAACCGTCTGAGAACAAAAAGAGACAGAAATTGATCAGAAAACTTGAGTGATATAAAATTCTTACGAGAATGTTTGGACTTGGTCCAAAGATTGTTTTACCTTTCCTGCACGAATTGTTAAGCAAAGATCACGAAAGATCTGAATGTCTGGTCGTGCTGGATAAGTAAAGCTTAAGTGACGAAGCTCGATATCTCCCTTAACGTTCTCAAATACCGTCCCTGACTCATCGCTCGAATCTATCTTCGATTTTCTATCAATGATTCCAAAGATCGAAGCAGCTGCAACCTTAGCTTTGCTAGAATCAGGAGCGAAAGTACTCGACTGAGAAATCCCTATCGCTGCCATTGTTAACGCAAAGAACACCTGCAAGATTTTGATCAAGATCCATCCTTCTTCATTCATTACTACTAGGTCACATGTATTTTCAAACATATATAAGAAATGATTAGGACAACTACTTTACCTGGAAAACATCATTGAAAGTAGTCTTGCCGTCCTCAACTAATCTAGCCCCCGCGTAGAAGCTTGTCGCGTAGACACAAAACAGAATGAAGAAGGAGACTCCAAACCCTAATCCACTGATGAAACCTTGCTTTATTCCGTCTTTTATCGGACCTTCACATTGCTTCTTATACATCTGCATCACTTTCTCCTCTGCACAGAAAGACGCGACAGTTCTTATACTCCCTACCGCATCGTTAGCCACCTGACTCGCATCCTCGTACTTTGCCTGCAAAAGTTATCCAAAACCGATAAAAAAACAGAGTATGGAACTGATCATATAAACCTAACCGAACTTTAAAAAAAAAATGGAACCGAATTTATTGATGTACGGACCTTTGCGTCGGCGCTGAATCCTTTCAAGAACTTGACTTGAATATAACCATTGAGACCAATAAGAGGAAGCATCACTAAGATGATAAGCGCCAATTCCCAACTCGCGGTGAACGCTATGATCAATCCAGACGCAGCAGATGCAGCGTTTTGAACCGCTAGAGACAAGGCATCGCCAACCAGAGCCCTAATCAAAGCTGCATCAGCTGATAGTCTTGCACCCATAGTACCACTCGAGTTCTGTGGCTCATCGAACCACCCAACTTCCATGTGAACCGCTTTCTCAAAACACATTGTTCGTATTCGTCGAATCAGTTTCCCTCCAGCTACTGCAAACAAATATGTTTGAGCCGGTGAGACAATCAATGAAGTTACTCCAAGAGCTACAAATATTATCGCCCAGAATCTTGAATCTTTCTTTAATTGATCAGCCGGTTTAAAGAACGCTTCGATGACTCTTGAAATCAGAATCCCGAAAAGCGGGAAAATCGCGCCGTTGATTGCTGCTGCAACGGTTCCTAGAAGAAGAACCGGGATCTCGGTTTTGTTTAGAGCCGCAATTCGGGTGAGCGATACCTTTGGGAGCGGTTCTTGACCCGCCATTCCAGCTTCCTCTTGGCCTACTCTTTGGCTATTGCTGCCGCCACCGAGGTCTAGTCCTGCGGTTGAACCAAGAATATTCAGAGAATGATGACGGCTGCTATTTCCAACTGACGAAGTTCCGCCGCTAATAACCGATCCTTCCATTGATTTTTTCAGATTTGAGTTCTGAAAAGATGATCCTGAAGTAATCTCTGATGTTTTCCCATCATGATCCTTGTTTATCTCTTGTAAACGAATGAGCTGCGAATAGGCTCCCTCGGAATCTTTCAACAACTCGGAATGCGAACCTTTTTCCACCATTTTCCCGCGGTGAATTACCGCAATCATATCCGCATTTCTAACCGTGCTTAACCGATGTGCGACAATAAGCGTAGTCCGGTTAACCATTACCCTATCTAAAGCCTCTTGAACCACTCTTTCCGATTCCGCATCGAGCGCGCTCGTTGCTTCATCCAGCAGCAAAATCCGCGGATCTTTAAGAATCGCTCTCGCAATCGCTATCCTCTGTTTCTGTCCTCCCGAGAGCTGCGTCCCGTGCTCTCCTACCATTGTCTCTAAACCCTGAGGCAGCTTATCTATAAACTTGGCCGCATTTGCTAGCTCTGTCGCGGCTTTAATCTCTTGTACCGTTGCGTTTTCTTTCCCGTAGGAGATATTCTCCATGATGCTCGACGAAAACAGAACTGGTTCTTGGCTAACCAACCCGATTTTGCTTCTGATCCATTTCAACTGAAACTCCTTAAGATTAACTCCATCAATTAGTACTTGGCCGGCTTTCGGATCATAAAACCTCTCAATCAAACTGATCACAGTTGATTTTCCGCTTCCACTTTCTCCTACTAATGCTGCTGTTGCGCCGCTCGGGATAAACAGAGAGAATCCGTCAAATATCTCTTCGCCAGGCCTCGCCGGGTAACTGAAATGCACATCTTTAAGTTCAATATCTCCTCGGATATCTTCAAGAACCTTCCCATTTACGTCGTAAGCGTCAATCAAAGGCTTTCTTTTGATCGTCTCAAACATCTTATACGCTGCAGCTTGACCTGCTGCAAATGCAGTTAGACATGGGGATGTTTGCCCAAGCGACCTTAATAGAAAAACAGACATAACTGTTAGGAATCTCACATCCAAAAGTAATAAGAACCTAATATATAAGCGATTGTCTCTGCTTTTACTTACATTGAACCCGCGACCACAATGATGATCACGTTGATCACAGCGCCACCGGTATACCCTTTTTCGACTATCATCTTCCCACCAAACCAGATAGCCAAAGCATAGCTGCTAAAAAACACCAAGAACATTACTCCGAGTCCTAAACCGGTGGAGAAACCTTGTTGAATGTTTTGTTTATAAGCCGAAGTTATGAACTTCTTGTAGTTTTTAATCGCTTGTTTCTCTCCCGTGAAAGAAGCAACCTTATAAACAAAATAATGATATTAAGCAACAAATCTCAAATTGAAGATTATTATGGAGCTTAGGAAGTTTAGTTTTACCGTTCTGATAGATCCAATTGTCTGTTCAACAAGAGTTGCGGCTTTTGCATAAGCGGCCTGTCCCCTGGAAGAAGCTCGAGTGACTATAATCGCCATGGCTGCACCAGCCATAGCCAGAAGAGGAATTGAAGTTAACATAACTAATGTTAATAACCATCCTTTAGCAAAAGCTATAGCAAATCCACCGATGAACGTAGCTACCAGCTGGATGAACTTCCCAACCTGCAAAATTCAAGGAAAATAACCAACTTTTTTAACAAATAGTCATTATATAATATAAGCTCGAAAAAAAATATCAAAGTTTCTCTGTTTTTTCGTATTACCTTCTCACCCATGGCGTCTTGTATAAAAACAGTATCTCCAGACATTCTACCAACAACCTCTCCTGTGTTTGTTTCGACATCGAAGAATCCAATGTCTTGTCTCAAAATTGTTTTCAGATACATATTCCTAATCCTCGCAGCTTGTCTCTCTCCCGTGATCATCCAACAAGCCACCTCTACAACAACAACAAAAACAAAAAAACGAAACTTGTGTTCCTCAATTCTCTAATCCTTATGTAAAATGCAATGGAGAAGCCAACACAAATCTAAACTTTCCTTCCTCAATTCTCTAATCCTTATGTAAAATGGAATGGAGGAAAAAAATTACACCAAAACCCTCATTAATTCGCTATCTTTATGTAAAATTGCAATGGAGAAACACGCGAGAATAGCGGATTATGACTTACGAAGAAAGGCTGCTCCTAGTGTTCCAAGTCCAAGGTAGACGAATTTAAGACAAACCTATGAGAAAATAACATTATTAGTAAGTATGATCTCATATTATTAACACATATCTAAAAGCAAATAAGTTATTGTGTTCTAACATTACTTACTTTTGAGACAACATCAACGATGTCTTTGTTGTTCTGATTTTTTCCGAAGGAATCTATGAGATCACCAAACAACAATGTCATGAGAGGCAAACAAACACCGTTCCCAATAGCTCCGACTGAGCCACAGATCATCAAGAACACATCAAAGGAATCTGCAAATGTGAATAGCTTGTAGAACGGAACTGTCTTCGTCTTTTCATCGTTTTTTTCCTTCTTAGTCTCTTCTTCTTCTCCGTCTTTGGGATTTTTAGATGTCGAAGGTTCGTGTGAAACAGAGTCGCCTTCTCCGGCGCCGTCACGATTCATTTCCGGCGCTGGCAGAGAAAAAAAATCAAAAAGTTATAAATCTGTTAATACCCAGATCGGAGATCGACGGTATATAACAAAAGAAGACTCTAAAGTTACTTCTTCAGATTTAGTTATGAAACTGAACTTATAAGAAGAAAAGGGAAGATTTTTTTTTTTGACTTTTTTCCTAAAACCCAGAAAAGGCTGATAAATTGGATAATTTAAGAAACATCAATCGAATCCTTTTTAAGAAGAGAAATCTTAAAGTTTGCTTAGTGTAAAATCCAAAAACCCACTTGTGGAGAAAGATTTGTCATTTTTATCTTTTTTTTTTTCATATTTCAGTCTAAAGAGTTCCCAGAAATTATCACCAATGAAACAGAGTCTGTTACGGAAAAGGAGTCACATGCTTTGTATTAGCCGAAAAATCAGAGATCAATTAAAAACGAAAACCCAATCAGAATTTTTTTTAAAAAGGAAAGAAGTTAAAAAGAGAACAGACCTGAAGATGCGAAGCTGCGAAAAGCGAAAGATTTCGAAACTTTGAGGGAATGAGACGTGAGACGAAACGTTGTCTTCGAAACTTGTTTAATTCTTATTTTATTCAACTTTTTAGATTCCAATTTGTATCTGCAGAAATTAAGAGCATTTTGCCTTTTTATATGCAACTCTTCTTTGCGAAAATTGCTTGAGAAGCAAGGAGAGTGGGAGATTAAATGACTCTTGTAGATGTTATCTTCTCGTATACTCAAAAAGGCTTGACTACCTCTTAGTCTTAACTTCGTATTCTGAAATTGTATCTTGTTCCTCTTCATTGTAACATATGACATCAATAATAATAAGAAATACTTTCTACAGGAATAAACTATTGTGATGGTCTGATGGATCGGTCAAAAAACATCATAATTATGCATTTTGAAGCGTTTATTATAATAGAATGTCTTCTTTTTTTGTTCCTACACCCAAAGGCAAAACAATACTTATGTTTCTTAAGAACATGTATGTATTTTTGAAATTAAAATTGTGTAATTTCAAAAAGTATTATAGATTTTTTATGCCAAATTTATTGAGCGTCGGTTTCGGTTATTGTATAAAAAACTAAAAACCAAATAATCTTTGAATGTTTTGCACACGAGTATTGACTGACTTTTAAAGGAAATGTTAGATAAGATAAAAACTTACCACTACCAGACAGAATTTGTGGTTGGTTTTTCTTTTTCCGAACAATAAACATGATAATCTTAAAAAGATCATATTATGTAAACACCACAAATACCGTGCCTGGTGGGCTAATATGTCAAATTTTCTATGTTAAGTGAGAGTGTGGTCAGTAAACTATATAAAGGATTCAATTTGGATAAACCGAGATCGAATTTATTTAATCTAGAATGATTTAAAAAATCAAAATTTTACTTAACTTTAGTTAAAATAATTATATATTTCTATTATATCTCACACCTTGAGAGTTAAGACATTCATTTTCTTGGCCGCCAAGGCTTTTTGATAAACTCAATTGTCATAATGTATGTATATTTATAGATATGTTCAAGCATTGAATGAAATTATACAATTTAGCGAGTGATTATAATCATTGGAGAGTTTTTGAAAGATGTTACTATAAGTATTTAATTAAGTGTTGATCTAATTAAAAATCAAATGTAAATAAATCCCCAAGTCTTGAAAACAAGTCGAACAACAGTAGCGTCACTGCTTGCGTCAGCATTACAAACACATCACATATGAACATGAGAATATATTTTGACTATCTCGAAATCAAAAAATTAAATTAATGTATATCCGTTGTGGTCGTGGGGGCCACTAGCTACATTAATTGACTGATTATTTAAACGACGACGTATTAACGCCCAGAGATATTTTCTTTTAATCATAAGGTTGCACATCTCTATGGACCTGTCCAATGCAAATTAGCTCTGGCATGGACTTGGACATTTTAACAATTTACATTGGGCCTTATTAATCAGCTGTTTTACTTTCCTCATCTCTTGGTAATTTAATTATTAACAAACAAAAAAAACTCTTAGCTACAAGAAAATAAAATTACTCTTATCAGGACAACAGATACCAATGGTGACAAAAAATTATTTGCCAAAAAAAAGAATTAAAACATTTTTTTAATTTTGGATGATAAAAAACACTATTCATACAAATAGAATTTGACATTTTGAGATGGAATAGTAATCTAACAAAATTATAATTATTAAATTTTAGATTTTAAAAATACTGATATCGAATCGAGTTTTCTTTTTTCTCAATATAAGGTATAATTCAGCTTTAAACATGACAAAAAATATACGGAAGTATTTTAACCGATGATCAAATATCTACTAATTGTAATTAAGGACGAGAAGTATTCTAATTAAAGACGAGAAGTACACACATGGTTTCCTACGTGGTATGTAGGTCCTACCTATGGAAACAGAAAAATGTCACAAAACCCCTAAAGATTGAAAAGCAAACGGAAGAAGAAGAAGAAGAAGAGGAGGAGGTTATTCTCAATGGAAAATAAGAGCCTTCTCAATGAGACCCTTCTCTCTCCCCTATCTTCTCCTCCCCTCGAACCCTCACCGGTATTTCCAGCCGCCGCCGTACCGAAACCAATCATCACACTAGCGTTTATCCTCTTCTTCGTCTACTTAATCGTCGGGGTTTTGACATATTCGTTATTTCGAGACCAATTCTCCGGAACCGAGACCAATCCAATCGTCGACGCGCTCTATTTCTCCATCGTCACTATGTGCACAGTCGGTTACGGCGACATTGTCCCCTTAACTTTAACGACGAAGATCTTGACCATCGCTTTGGTATCGGTCGGCGTCGTATTTCTAGATTTTCTGCTCAACCGCGTCGTTAATCACGTTCTGGATCTTCAAGAAAACGCCATTCTCGCTCGGATCAAAACGCCTTCTTCGAGAAACAGAGCGATTAGAGATCACATTGTGGACGTGGACAACGGGAGGATAAGGATAAAGTGGAAACTGCGTTTAGCGTTCTGCGTCGTCTTCTTCTGCGTCGGAGTCGGAACTCTGTTTCTCTACTTTTACGAGAAATTGGATTTCGTGGATTCGGTTTACTTATCGGTTATTTCGGTTACGACGGTTGGTTACGGGGATAAAGCGTTTAAGACGGCTTTTGGGAGAGCTTTCGCAGTGTTTTGGATTCTACTATCAAGTATTGCTATGGCGAGTTTGTTTTTTTACTTCGCGGAGAAAAGGATCGATGGTTCAGTCATGAAATTGCCCACGGGCATGAGGTGAAAGATTTTGAAGTCTTCTCTTAAAGATCTGTTTTCTTTCTGCCATTAGATTTACATGCATTTCATGAATATTGACTGATTTTTGTTTCTTTTTTGCTTAGTGAATCAGAGTTTGTTGTTCTAAAGCTTAAAGAAAGTGGGATGATTAGTGAGGATGACATAAAGCGGGTCGTAAGCGAGTACGAGAGTCTCCATCCCAACAATTTGCTAAATGAGATTAGATGATGAAAGTATAGAGATGTAAATTTTTTGATTTTTGGTATAAAATGTATAGAAGAATGGTACAAATGATGATGATACTCTTTTTTTTACCTCTTGGGACTTAGAAAAGGAAAGAAATTCTTCTGATGAAGAGAGAAAGGTTACTTGATTCACTGGACTTCTGTAGTGGTACCAGTCCAACTAGTGGCCAGTGGGTAACAAACCATTAATTAAGCTAAGGGATTTTGTTTGTTTTACATTTCGTTTGCATTCTCTGGCAGTTGATTCATATAAAAGTAGATAAAATTATTTTAAACAGTTCTAGCGTAAAAAATACATATATACATATTATAACATATATAAACATTGTTTTATACGTGAAACTTCGCTCATCTCATTTAAAAAAAAAAAATACTTTTATGAATTTATATGAAACCATGTATATCTTTTAATTTGTGAATCTCATTAAACAGCAATCCGTGTAAAATTCGATATATATATAAAAAAAGGATTACCAATCAAATCAAAACGAACACCCAATAGAAATAGACCAAACAAAACCAAAAGAAATAAAATAAAAACGTAAGAAGATTATATTGGTTTTCTGGATGAAAACAGAAACAGAGAAATAAAATCTAAGCCTGAGGTTTGTCCCACTTGAGTGGCTTGACGACTTCCCAGGTGAAGTCAGGGTCGTCCCTTCCGAAGTGTCCGTACGCCGCCGTTTTCAAGAACCTTCCGTTTCCTCCTCTCTTCAGGTCAAGGTTAATCGTCATCATTCCCGGTCTGAAATCGAAGCTCTCCTTCACAATCTTCAGTATCTCTTTGTCCGGAATCAGCCCGGTCCCGTAAGTGTCCACGAAGACAGACAATGGCTCAGGGACTCCAATGGCGTATGAGACCTGAACAAGAGCCCTACGAGCCATTCCGTTTGCCACTACGCTCTTAGCGGCTTGTCTCACAATGTAGGCTCCACTTCTGTCGACCTTGGTTGGGTCTTTGCCTGAGAAAGCACCACCTCCGTGAGCTCCCCATCCGCCGTAAGTGTCGATGATGATCTTACGTCCGGTTAGACCAGCGTCTCCGTGGGGTCCACCGATGACAAACCGGCCTGATGGGTTCAAGTGGAAGATGGTTTTCTCGTCTAGGTACTTCTCTGGGATGACTGGCTTGATGACATGCTCCTTGAGGTCACGGGCGATTTCGTCGTTGGTCACAGTTTCATCGTGTTGGGTCGAGATGAGGACAGTGTGGACACGGATTGGAACCATGGCACCCTTATCGTTGTAGTACTCAACAGTGACTTGGGTTTTGCCGTCTGGTCTCAGCCAGGCGCAAGTACCGTTCTTTCTGACTTCGGTTAGGCGAGCACCGAGCTTGGTCGCGAGAACATGGCTCAGTGGCATCAGCTCAGGGGTTTCATCGGTAGCGTACCCAAACATGTGGCCTTGGTCACCGGCTCCAATGTCTTCTGGACGTTTGGTGAAGTGACCGTGAACTCCTTGGGCAATGTCAGGGCTCTGTTGTTCAATGTTGACTAAGACTTTGCAGTTGTCCGCATCAAGACCGACATCATCAGAGACGAATCCAATGGCACGACAGGTGTCACGGACGATCTTCTCGTAGTCAACTTTGGCTTTGGTGGTGATCTCGCCAAAGACCATGACCATGTTGGTCTTGGAGCATGTCTCACAAGCAACTTTGCTGTCTGGGTCTTGTTCAAGGCAGGCATCGAGAACTGCATCAGAGATCTGGTCACAGAGCTTGTCTGGGTGTCCCTCGTTCACAGACTCAGATGTGAATAGGAAAGTCTCCATTTGGCTACAAAGAATAGAATAGAAACTGACTTAGCAGCTGTAGTATCATGAATGAAGGCATCATCATATGCTATGTCAAAAAGAATAGTCCTGAAAAAGCTAGAATATGATACAAACAAATAATCGAATTTGTGAAGAACCATAATTGAAACTTTTTCAGCAATTAAATCTTTAGTGATTCGCTTCTCATTGATGCACATGTAAACAGATTAAATCTAATCAAGCTAGAATCACATGTAATGAAGGAAACTATTAATGATAGAGTAGTAAGATGATCTGATCTCCCAAAGAATGGAGAAATTCATAGTACATCTCATCTAACGCTTTTCTGAGACTTACAATAATTGCACATCGATATAATGAATTACGAAGACTCATGAATGGAGAGAATTAACTCGACTGGAGGCATAGACTGACAAAAACGGAGCCAGTATTTGAATCAGATACACACATGAACGATGAATAAAACTGAAAACGCTTGGTAAAACATATAAATCATGCCGAAACGCTCAAAAATAAAATCAGGACCGAGTTCAAAGTTTTTCGCAAGTGAGAAAAAAAAACCATAAACGAAGGTGAAACACACAGATCCAAGCGAACTCAATCCTAATTGACCATAAGCGTCCATACATCTGTGGAAAATTTGAGAATCTCGAATGGAATGGTTGCAGATCCAAATACAAAATGGTTTAAGAGAATCGAGAGAGAAGCGGTAATGAAGAGTAAGGAGAAGCGAAGATGACGAACAATACCTGCGTCGTTGAGAGATGTGAGATTCGGCGTTCAGATCTCGAGAAGAAAATAAACTCAGATCTCTCTGTGGCTCGAGCCTTTGCCTAAGAACAAGTGTAATATCAGAAGGAACGGTTTGGGACGAGTAAGTGATTCAGAATGCCGTGGCTATTTATAGGCCTTTAACGGGTACACACTATTGACTCACTGCCCACCGGTTTACTTGGACTTAAAAAAAAAAATAGAATTCTTGATTTTCAAAGGTTTTGTTTGTGGCCTACCAATATTTACTTCTTTTTTTTTGGAATTACATGTCCTCAATTTTCAGACCAATTGGTCCGACTTCTTGTACCGTGAACCAAACAAGAATCCAATCCGATATAGAGAAAAAATATTTGTGTTTGTGATTGGGAACCAAAAACTAGAAAATTCAATTAAATACCAAGAGTCCATGACCCATACGAAATTGTTGAGCCGGAATGTTTACAATTGAGGTACGAAACCTTTGAATCTTTAATTTAGATGAAATAGTTGAACCGGCCGGTTTACAATTGAGGTACACCACTTTTGAAACCAGATGAAATGGTCGAACCGACTGGACTACAATTGAGTGATCAACATTTTATTTTAGTTACTTTGATGTTTTGGAGATTACTCTTTGTTTAGTGGAGTAGTTCTAAAGAAATCATATTAAACAATAAGTGTTTGTTTTTATACAAACGGTTTCAATGCAACTAAGAAACAATATAGTTAATTGAAAAGGCACTCGTGACACACACTTTCATGTTTTACAAGATTTGTGGTAGGTGAGGATTTTTTAATTGTGGTTGGTGTTAGCGGAAAACAAAATAAATTATTCTGGTTTTTGGTGAGATAAAATGGTGAACGTTGGATCATTTGTTTAACGGCTGAATTATAGCATGAGGTTTGGTGAATGGATTTTGAATTTTAGAATTTTAGAATTTTTTCATTTGTTTAATTTGTAATGGTGACCGTTGGATTATTTAGTGTACGATAATTATTGATCGATGTAATTTAGCGAACCTTTTTTGTAAAAAGAATAAGAATTTTCATTATCAACGACTTCATAAAGAAAATTCGAAGGCGTGAATAACATATTTGTAGCATGCTCTTCGTCTTTGACTATAATTTTCAAATAAGTACATAAACCGGTATCTCAAAAAGTGTCACATGTTTCAGACGAAATAAATTTTGAGCCATATGAATTTATCATTTAAGAATTTTGTTGTTGCAGATCTTTCGCAAATGGGCTCAGATTTGGAATAGAAGAAAGGTCCAATGGGCTGACTATGAAAGGACAAAAAAAACAATGCGGTGAGCGTGGATCGAACACGCGACCTTCAGATCTTCAGTCTGACGCTCTCCCAACTGAGCTATCCCCGCTTTTGGTTTACTACCTGAAATCATATATTTGTTTGGTTTTTTTGTTGTTGTTGTGGTTGCGATTTGCGAAGGTTTTAGACTTCTTTTTTTTGTGGTTGCGATTTGCGAAGGTTTTAGATTTTTTTTTTAATTATACATCAAAGAAAATAAAAGAACAAAACAAAACAAGCAAAACTGAGAAAGCTTCAATGTCTGTAACAGCAACTCACATGAACACGATCAATCATTTGTCAACAACCTGTAAAATCCCAAATCTCCAGTCACCCATTTGCTTCGATCGCAGATTGGCTTTCTCTTTTCCTCGTAAACCCTATTCCTTTTCTCAATTTCTTCTCAAAACCCTAAATGGCTCCTCTTCTTCCTCCGTCAATCGCAGATCGAGATTCAATATCTCCAAGCGTTTCTCTGTTTCCATGGAGTGGCAAGACTGCACGTAAATCTCTCATCTTTTCTCTACTTGGAAATTTCGATCCTTTAATGGCTTATCTCCATCAAAATCGAACTCACACTAGTGTTGAAATTGAAATGAATCTGATTTTGATATTTTTGGTTTTGAGATTCAGAGTGAAGATGGAAGTAGATGTTCCAGTATCAGTAGCGTATAATTTCTACTTGGATCGTGAATCTTTCCCTAAATGGATGCCTTTCATTTCATCCGTAGAGGTACATTTGATGTCCCTAAGTAACTAACTTACTATCTCTCATCAACTTTAAAAGTTTCGATCTTGAAAGCTTCTTGCTTTAGATTTTACTTTTGATTGTTTCTGGTTAGGTGTTGAAAGACAAGCCTGATCTATCACGTTGGTCACTCAAGTACAATGCTTTTGGTCAAGACATTAAGTATTCTTGGCTTGCTCGGAATCTACAGGCAAGAAATATATAATCCATCGTTAAATTTAGATCGATGCTTTCGTAATCAATGTCTGGTGGTGTAAGAATGTTGGCTTTTGTTTTGTTGCAGCCTACTCCTAATCAGAAAATCCATTGGAGATCTCTTGAAGGTCTTCCTAATAAGTAAGCAAAGAGATCGTAAATCTTCAACTTTTTTCTCTTCCCTCTTTAGCTACCTGAGGCTAACATTTGGAATTTAACCGATGCAGAGGCAGCGTCCGCTTCTTCCCTAAAGGTCCTTCATCGTGCATTGTAGAAGTAAACAACATTCCATATACATTTTCCTACACATCTAGATCCTAGAATAATTGTCTCATGCTTTTCCTTTTCTTTTGTTTTTGCATTCTGTTCATCTTTTTAGCTAACCGTATCATATGAAGTCCCTGCGCTTTTAACCCCCGTGGCATCGGTGAGCAACCTTTTTACCTTCAAATCTCTATTTGACGCGGAGTGTAAGAGACTGTTTCTCTTATACAACCTTTTTTGGTTGCCTCAATTCAGGCGCTCCGGCCTTTTTTGGAAAGCTTGCTTAGAGGTGGACTTGAAAGATTTGCAACCTTGGCTAAAACCACTTAAAAAAGGTCAGCTTTATGTTCTAAATCTTATTGAACAAAACCTCAAACACCTAAACCATTTCATTATCTGAAAAAATTCAACACTTTGCATTTGCAGGAATCTGTATGTATCTCTGCATCTTCCTGATTCTGTGTTTTAAGAATTTCTCTTGGTATATATATGATCCGGAAACTTGATTAAATCCCATGATTAGGGCTTTTATACTGGGACTTTTGTATGATTAAAATTAACAATCTTTCTTTCTCTCATAACAGAATTCTTGTTTAGGTCACCAAGAAAAAGAGAAACTCAAAAAACCAACCAGAAATTTTGGCCGTGATTGAGTGAAACCCAAAAAGAACAAAACAAACCAAACAAGAAACTAAGTCACGCAAACAGAGTTTTTTTCTTTCTTTTCTTTCTTTTCAGTTATATTTCTAAACACGCCAACACACTTTGCGTGGAGTGTAATAACATTTAATAGAAGAAACTAAGAGACAGAGAGATTGGTCCTGAAAAGTCTCTGTTCCTAATTTGTCTATTTGGCAAAACAAAATCACAGTACTTCATAAAATCTATGAATACCCATTTGATTAGATCCAAACCTCTTTCTCTCTAAGAGCAAATTGAGATGTCATCAATAGCTTCTGGTACAGTTCCAACCACCAAATCCGCTGTTTGTTTCAGAAAAATCCCAAAGTCTGCAACTTTTTCACCTATGCTTCATCGATCTTCTTCTTCTCGGTTAATGTTATCATCTTTATCTTCTTCCCCATCACCTACCTCTGCAAAACTCCTGAACTCTAACAATGGTTCCTCAATTTCTTCATCCTCTTCCTCTTCTCCTAAACCCTTCAGACCCGTTATGCACAAAAGAGAAGCTGATAGACTTGAAGAAGAGAGACTCCGCCAAGTACAATGGCAAGACGTCACGTAAATTTCTTATTACAACAAAACTGTTTATATATCATACATTTTTATACTTCTTAAAGAGATTATGTTTAGAAAATTTTAGGTTTGGACTTTGGATTAAACAGGGTAAAGATGGTAGTGGATGCACCAGCTTCCGTGGCTTACAAGTTATACGCAGATCGGGAATTGTTCCCTAAGTGGATGCCATTTTTGTCATCTGTTGAGGTAACGTAACTCAGAAACAGAGTCTAGAAGATCATTCTTCTTCTTGCTCACAAATTATAACAATATTTGCTTCTCTTAGGCTGTGGAGGACAGTCCAGATTTATCCCGTTATTTGGTGAAATTCGAGTCTTTTGGAAAAAATATTGAATATCATTTTCTTGCAAAAAATTTACAGGTAAAGTTTTACATCAAATGAAAATAAATATCGGCCAATCAGATTCTCTTCTTCTTTGTTGATTAAAAATTCGAATACCTAACATTTTTACTAAATCTTGCATCATCTCAACAGCCAATTCCGGATCGAAAGCTGCATTGGAGATCTATCGAAGGTTTTGCAAATAGGTAAACTCAAATTTGGTTTATACAAACATAACCATAATTTTAATTTCTCTGAGAAAGTGATTATTTTATGACCTTGGATTCGACTTCATTTTCAGTTTGCTGATTAGTTTTGAAAAATGAATGTATTTTTTCCTGTATTTATAAAACAGAGGCAGTGTTCGATTTTTCCCAAGAGGCCCTTCCTCGTGCTTAGTAGAGGTTAGTAGTATCGTGTCACTCCTTTTGTCGTTTTCATTACATAATGATAAATTTTAATTGATAGTTTCATTTATTCACTACTTATTTTTTTTTTCAGATTAATTTTTCATTTGAAGTTCCACATGCATTAGCTCCAGTTGCATTTGTAAGCCTATTCTCCTTATTGTGGATGATGGATTATTTCGCAAATTAAAATTGTTTATGTTTTTTTTTTTTTGTCAGCATTTGTCTCGGTATTTATTTATGTATATGTATGTTTAAAAAATTTCAGTTAATGAAACCGTTTATGGAGAAGCTTATTCGTGGAGGTTTGGAACATTTTGCTGCCTTCGTGAAGACCTCCTAAGGCAGTAATCAAAAATACTTCCTTTGCCCTTAGTCCAAATAAATTATTTTTTATGTAGTGTTTTTTTTTTTTTCGGTTTTGGTAACTTGTCCAAACATGTTATGTTGTTCTTGTTAAATTACTGAAAAGTAAATAGTCTAAAGTTATATATATATAAAAAGATTATAACGATGGTTATGTGACAAAACTATGTAACAAAAGTAAAACAATTATTTGTTGAATACAACAAAAGTTTTTAAAAAGAGTTTGTTCTCATGTGAGTATCGCAATATCTATGCATTGTCATCAACTTGCTGTTAGGTTCCTAAATTCTTGTTCCCGTATCATTCCCACAAAAATTCCGTTCCAAATTAACCACCCTTAATTAAGCTTGTGTCTAGAAATCCATTTATAGTTTTTGCCAACGATAATTATAAAATATTTGAATGGCTCTTAATAGAAGAAGGAGATAGATAGAGAGAGAGAGAGAGAGAGAGAGAGAGTGTGTGTGTGTGTGTCTCAACTCTCAGAGCAACTGAGAAGTGGAAGAAACAGTAAATGGGTGGGGTAAACTCATGCGGATGTATATATCACACAAGTCTCCTTTAATCATTTCGAACTTAGCCGACATCTCCACTCTTGTGTATATATGGCCCGTTCGTTTATACGGTTGGAATGTAGCATATAGCTACAACTGCACTAGAGATTATTTGTATGGCTAATTTGGTAGTTTTGTTCGTTGGATACAAAACCAATTGCGTTTAAAAAAAAAACTTAAATAGTTAGATATTTTATATCGAATTGAAATTTTTTATACAATATGAAATAAACGGTCAACTAAGTAATTTATCGGGTATACAAAATTGGGGAAGACACAAAAATTAAAAACTAATCGATTTTGTTTCAATGAAACAGTATCTTTCAAGTATTAACTTTACAAAAAAAAAAATTTCAAAATTGAAAGTTTTCTATTAAACGTTGGTTCATTTAGAGGAATAACACAACATAATTGTTATTTAATACTAATTTTTAACGGATACTTAATTTACTGTAAAATCTCTTAAATTGCTGGTCAACCAAAAGTAATTTTACGTATATTGTTAGCTCTTAGGATAAATTAGAAGATGGAGCAAAGTATGGACTATGGAGACGTGCACTGGAAATGAAGCAAAGTGTATATCTACCAAATCCTCTAGATTGGGGGCAGAAGGTTGAAGAGCCAGTCTCTTATTCACACTCACAATATTATACACACATGTGTATATATATAATGTATATATGTATCTTTGTAAAGATGAATGTAACTTAGTTCTTTCATATATAATAGAGATAATATATATTATCCTATTTCACATAGCCACAATGTTATAACCCGCCACTTGCATATACATATATATATGTATCTCTGTATATGTATCTTTGTAAAGAAGCATGCCACATCTTCCATACTCTTAAAGCAGCTATAGACATCTTAGAGTCTTAGGTATTCTTAAGCACTTAACATAGCCTCTTGCCTTACATGGACCAACTTGTTCATATCAATCTCCATCTTAGATTGTGACTTTACCTTCCATTTTCAACACACTATTCCACAAATGTAACAAAAAGAAAAGAAAAAACACTATTCCACAGATATATTTTAACATATCTATATGCTCATTTGGTTAAGAAAATCGATCTAAATGTTAGTGTCGTACAAAAATTTCAACTGTAGAATATTCTTATGAAAAATAAATAGAATCCACTTTAAAATAAATACTCAAATATATCGGTTATCTTAGAGGATAATATAACAAGCATTAATCTAACACGTTTATTGTTATTACCAAAAAAATAGTTGTAAATTATAATTATATATAGAGTAATAGCAATGCAGAGCCTCCAATAATGTCAAAATTAGTTTTGAAAAATTGACACTATTCCTAGCTACTGTTGACATACAAATTGTCTATTCCACCTCTACATTATCAATTCAATTTCAACAAAACCATCACCCTTATCTTCTCATCATTCTTCCTCATCGGCCTCTTATTCTCTCTGGCGAATCAGAACCATCATCTCTGTCTAATGTCTTCTTCTTCCTCTGATATATCATCCATTTCACTCTCTGATTATCCATATCCATCGCATGCCATTCATACCCAACCTTCATCTCCTCAAGCTCCGACGCCTTTTTCCTAATCGAAGAAGAAGAAGAAAAGAGAAGAAGAAGAAGGACGGTGTAGATGGAGGTTGGTGTCTGTGACGACGATGGCAACGAAAACGGTGGTGAAAGGCATCGAAGATAGGGACGGTGGCGACGGCGGTGATGTCTTTACCGTGGTGATGGTGGTCTAATTGAAGAAAAGCAGATCTGAGGTAATCTTCACTTCTCGTCTGTGAAGAAGTTGATGGCCGTGGTGGTGACGGTGCTAATTCCCCTTAATATGTTGAGATATTATACATGTCATCATCGAAATCTATGGAGGTCCGGCGAACAACGGAAACGTCTCAGACTCGTGTTACACAACTCTGATAATATGAGTTATCTTGATAATCGAATAGATAATTCATAATTAAATATGAGTTATCTTGATAATATGAATTATCAATATGAGTTATCTTGATCATATGTTTATCTTGATAATCGAATAGATAATTCATAATCAAATATGCTTAATCATATGTTTATAAAATATCCGTACTTAACTTATTAGCTTNATTATAAGGCCCATATTCTAGGAGGTTTAGAATATTCTCGGTTTTTTTATTCTTCTTATTCATCTTGCTCCCCAAGTCTATGTAAACCTATATATACCTCTTTTTATTCATGGAATAAGATACAACAATTCTCTCTCTCTTCTTCTCTTTCTTTTATTCACAACACGTTATCAGCACGATCGTCTTTTCGATCTGTTCTTCCACCGAAAATGTGAGATTAATATACTTGGAATATATTAGTTTTTTGGTACGTATACAAGGAGATATTTGGACTGATCATCCACTATGTATCTTTGCGAAAGTATTTGGTTAATTGATTAAAGTGAAACCGCATTGATTCGCATTATGCCAACGAATAATTTTGAGTTCTCCCAAGATTGGTTTTTGGTCAGGAACCATATATTTCCCAACTAAAGTTTTTGGATGTAATGTTTTTGATGTAATGTTGCTCCACTACATTGATCTAAGATGAACCTCAAATGAGGTTAAAGAATATATGTTGGATATGAATCTCCCTTGATGAGTAAATATATTGAGCATCAACAAGGGATAAGGTTCAATTTACAGGCTGTTATTTCAGTGAGTCAGTCTTTCCAACAATTAAGGGGGGAAAAGAAAATAAACAGCTGGAAAAGAAAATCAGTGAAAGAAATTATCTTGATCCTCATAAAGAATGTGCACTATAAGTTCAAAAGATAATTCATTTGCAAAGTTTAGCAAATTAGATGCCATAAGCATTTCCTGGCCCTGATTGAGTGACAAAGTCACATATACCAGCTGTGCTCCAATTAATATTGATGTCCTGGGGGACAATATCAACTGCTATTGAGTCTAGAGATCGCATGAAGCGTGATAAACATATTGGTTCCAAAGATAAGAATTCTCGAAAAGAAAAGGAGCAGATTATAAAATGGCAAGACCGAGGAATCAAAGAATTATGGAGGATCTCCATAAGAGACATTAGACATGACTAAAAAAGAAATCCAGGTACCTGGTAATGATAATGATAAGAGATTTCAACTAGTTGTGTCATATCTGGAATAAAATGGAACCAAAAGCAAATTGACGTCGATAATATTTTGCATGCAGTGAAGCAGTTGATGAGAATTGAGGATCATAAACCGCGATAGAGAAGATGTATTGAAAAACGTACGTAAAGTGATGATTGGCCAATCATGGAAAAAGCCGTAGAGGCAAAGTTAAAATCTCTTGCAGAGAAGTATTTGGACCAGTAGTCCGTACACTTGAAAGTGTAAAACTAGTAAGACATAAGTGGATCTTTATACGAAAGAGAAATGAATATGAAGAGTTATACTTTCTTATGGTGGATGCAACTATTTTTCAGATCCCTTATGAGTCTGACAATGATAGAATGACTTGATTAGTCTCAAAAGAATTTAAACTGCCAGAAGCAGCCTAGAAGAATTTAAATTGTTAGAAGCAGCAAATTTTAGTTCTTGAGAGCACTATCTATTCGATTTATTAAAGGGAATATGTTTCATGGGATATACTCTTAAAGTGAGTATTATGAGGTTAACCGATATACCCATGTGTATTTATCAAAAGATTATGGATCAATGGGATCCTTGATTTGAGCATAATCAAAACTCTTGAAGAGTTATCGGAAGTCGAAATTTGGAAGAAACGACTTTGGAAAGACAACATTGTCTTCAAGTTCTCCAAATTGTAAATCTAAGTAAAGAGATATTTTATCAAAGATTATTGCAGGAAATACTCATATATAGTTGGTCTTGAAGTACCACACTTAAAATGATATTTGAGCAAGTTGTTGATCACTTTCATGATTGAAAGATGTGCTTTCATATGACAAGAAAGAAACCCAACATAATATCTTTTACAATAAGAGCATGAATAACTCGTATGTACAAATATGTACAATATGAATATCTAGAAGATTGTAAGTAAAGTGAAATTTGGCATGAAATCAAAATAGACGAAGAAAATATCGTCTATGTGAGAAGGATGTTATGGAGAAGAAGTCCAATAAACTGAGAAATTATGATAATCATACGATTGTATTAACTAAGGTTATGCTTATATCAATTCCCTAAAGACGGTATATATGATTGGAATGCATCTCTTGAAGAATATGCTTCTAGGGGGAGAAATATGATGATGTGCGTGGTTGTACTCTTTTTCCTTATCATGGTTTTTATCCCACTGGGTTTTTCCATGACAAAGTTTTAACGAGGCAGCAAAGAACACGCAAATGATAGACACCGAAGGGGAATGTAAATATGAAAGTCTATCACAATTCCAAAGATTATTGAGATCATTAGAAGCAAGGACAATGATCAAGATGGATCATCAGGATACCCATTAATTGCAGAAGAATGGCGATGTACGTCTACTACAAATTCGTTTGACGGACTTATTTACCAAGACGTCTCCAACTGCTACTTTTAAGAAGCTAGTTCATCATATTGGATCGCGTCATCTCAAACATTTTAGGTGATGTACTCATGAGGGGGAGTAATAGCGCGATGCGCTCTTTTTCCATTAACTATGGTTTTTCCCATTGGATTTTCATAATAAGGTTTTTAATGAGGCAGCATCTTACGCTCATTAGAAATATTTTTGTATAATGGTCATCCAAGGGGGAGTGTTATGAATTAATACATGGATGTCCATTATAAAACACATATTCTAAGAGGTTTAGAATATTCTCGGTTTTCTTATTCTCCTTATTCAGCTTGCTCCCAAAATCTATGTAAACCTATATATACCTCTTTTTATTTATGGAATAAGACATAACAATTCCCTCTTTTTTTTCTCTTTCTTTTATTCACAAGATATATGTCTTTTTCCTTACTATGAAAGACATTTATTTCATTATGATGAATATGAAGCTACATAATTCTTATACAAATTGAAGGTTAGCCAAGGAGGAGGACAAAATATTATGTCTTCTAACATCTCTTTTTGTACATACAAACATTTTTCCGTTAAAACTCTTCTTTTCATTCGAGATATATCACACAATTTTTTTTTTATAGAAATGGTTTATATATCACACACAATTTCATTACTATATATTATACATACACACAATTTAATTATGATGATTAATCATATGTTTATAAAGTATCCGTACTTAACTTATTATCAATATCCGTATTAGCTTTATAAGTATGTCCTATTGTAGCCGCCATTTTTGTGTGGAGGATGAGGTCACAAGATGCACGTATAATTCATAATGCTCTTGTTGACAAAACAATAAAAAATCATTATGCTCTTATATTATATTTCTAGGGTGACTTTTTTTTTCGTCATTTTTTATATTATATTTTTAGGGTGACTTAACTAAATATACGAAGAAGAAAAATTAGGTAAATGAGGTTGGCTGATAAATTTGATTAAATAATAAATTTGGTCGATTAAAAAAATACGAAAACAGTGTGATAAAGAAGAAGAGCGAGCTGAATTTTGTTTTTTTCTCAAGATTATGCATTTTCATAACAAATAGCATTATAAGATCATTGAGATTAATTACTTTAATTTTTAAATAGCAAATGTTTACAGATTTTTTTTTTTTTTTTTTTTTTTTTGGTATATGATCAGGAATAGTTTGGTTAAATCATTGTTGATTTTTCACCCAAAACCATTACCTAGCCAAAAATATTAACTTGTAGAGTTTTACTAATAACTGGACGAAATTAAGTATGCTAGTGTTGTTACCTTTTTGTACTCCTTTCTTTTGTATGACTATATCCCACCTTTTTTTTTTGTAAAATAGTTAACTATTTTCAGTTTGTGGAATATTATTGTTCAGATTTTAAAATTATATTAGAAAACTTACAAATATGCATAAATAAGTGAAAACATTTATTTTCATTAAAAACCAAAATAACAAGGACTAGCTGAAAAACTCAAGTGTGATAACATGAACAAAGTAGAAGATGATGTTTGAGAAATACTTTAAAATACTATATTTTAAAGTTTTTGTTTCAAACGTATTGTTATTAGTTTATTTTTTTATAATACCACAATTGTTGTGTGAAAATACTCGTTTACCTTAAATAAATTACAAACAAAATTAAAGTGTTAATTTTAGAGAATTGTCCATGATAAACTTTTAATGTTACTAGATTCCAGTTGAAATTTAGGGCTATGTATGAGAATAAATTATTTTCATAATATAAAATTACAAATATATATTATTAAAGGTTAGTCCAACCGAAAATACAAAATATTAGTGAATATTTTTTTTAATAATAATAATAATAAATTGTTTTCTTTATTAAACTAAATAATGCAATCGAAATTATAGAGTAATAATTGAATAAAAAAATAAGTGAAATTGAAAGCACTACGTATTTTAACGTTTAGAGTTTGATATTTATAATCCATTGGATTCATGAGTTTAGTAAAATTATGTGCTAAAATATTATAATTTTGGTTTTTTTAGAAAGTGGAAAAAAAGAGAGAGAAAAGAAGATGAGATGAGACCAAACATAATTGAGTTCCACCGAAAAGTGTAAAGAGGGGCGGTGAAATTCTCAAATTTGATCAGACAATAGTGTTTTCTGGGTATACAATCAATAATGGTTGGTCGGTTCTACATATATGTATTTTATTTTCTTTGATAAGTTAATAAATTATTCATATATTAAACAATTCATTTGTTCCTTACCTTTTCTATAAATATAAAATACACTTTAACCAAAAATATATATATAAAATACATGAAAATGAATTGGGCCATCGAAGAAGCCGAAAGAAGTTAGATATAACCCACTCGTGGACATTCTCTCTTTTTTTTTTTTTTTAAGCGAAACTATGTTAACAGATGTATTTAATTTTTTTCTCAATTATCCTTAGTGGAGAATAATTCTTTTTACATGTTATATGTTTCGTCGTGTATCGAATAAACTGTCCGAATTATAATATATATACACATGTCTACCGGAAAAGTCTTTTAAAGTGGGGATAGAGTAAAATAAATAGGGGAGAAAAATATTGTAAAACCCCATTTTAAAGATGTGCATTTTATAAAAAAAACTTTAGGATGTGTACATAGAGACAAAAACAACGAAGAATCTGATTTTATCAATAAGCATTAAAGAGATTAATTGATATTAAATTTTACAAGTTAATTATAGCTGAATTAAACAATAATTCTGTAGAATGATAATTAAACCGTTAATTAAATGAACCTGGTGAACACTTTGTTTTTTTTTTTTTTTTTTGTAGTTGCCATGAATCCAAAAGATTAAACCGTGGGAACTCGTAATACATGGACGTACTTAACTATTTAACCATTAACTCACCAAAGAATCGACGTGAACTCTGTCAACACATGTATTCGTTATTTTACTTAATTAGACTTTCCCCTCTATATAAGAGATTATTCATGAACTTAATCATACTTAATAACGATACACGAGTTCACGATTACCCTGATTATATATGAAATGATGAACATATGCCCATCCCAGCTTGTCTTAAACTGTACCATATAGATGAGCTTATACGTACGTACTATTAATTCAAAATGATTAAAACTATTTTTAAAGTTAATATAATTTAAACTGATCTCGAACATCTGATGTACAAGTCAATCATTTGCATATGATGATTGATGAGGATAGATAAATTAAATTGTAGAAAATATTAATGTAGATACTCCCATGCATGCCGCATCCATAATTATTCGCCCCAAAAATAGCCATAAATTTTCCTAAGGTAAATACTCAATTTTTAATACACAGAACAAAAGAAGATTCAAGAAAAATTATAAGTATTTGATCAAAACCCGATTTAAAAAAAAAATAGATACTTAAAATAACTAAATTTTAATTAAAAACTGGTATAAAATTTAACATTTAGACCCAAAAAAAAACTAAATCTTAATTTGGCTAATATAGTTCTACATTTTATACCAAAAACCAAAAATTCTTCGGAACCGAACCGAAAAGACAAAAAACAAACTTAAAACTTTTTGGAAATAAAAAATACATTTAAGTCTAAAACAAATCCAAACTCGAACCGAAACCAAAAGTATACCTCCCAAATTCATACTATATATTTTATCCCCAAAAAAATAAATTTATAACGTCTTCACGTTGGTGAGTATTTTTTCCACAAACAAAACAAAAAAACAAAAATGAAAAGGAAAAAAAAACGATTGGAAAGCAAACAAAATTCCGCAGTAAACTTTATCTACACTCCACTTGTTTAAATGAACAAATAGATTAAAATTAAAATTTCAGAATCGGTTTCCACTTCCTAAAAATAGCCCACGACCTTGCAGTATATATAAAGGAACCAGACTTGTCTGCTTTTGCTGCATTAACAATTTCAAGAAGCATTTTTAACTTAGTGAGTGCGACTCTCTTCTTACACACTTTTATCTCCAACACTCACCTCAAAATAACCAAAAAGAAAAACACCTTCAATCCAAGAAAAATGTTAAATTCTTCTTATACTCGCAACCAAATCCTCTATTTCATCACACTAGTTCTCACACTAATCTCTGTGACTGAATCTCGAAACCATCACCACAAAGAAAAACATAAACACAATAGCCATAACCACCACTCCTCAAACCCAGAGCCACCTCCTTCCCCAATCTCTCAGCCTCCTACTCCTCCTCCGGGCCCCACTGACTCACCGTCACCGTCACTTCCACCGTCACCTTCCGACGAGCCTGAGGAAGACAACGGAGTCTACAACGTGAGAAAGTTCGGTGCGGTCGGGGATGGTGTCACAGACGACACGGAAGCATTCAAAACGGCGTGGGACTCATCATGTAGCAACGAGAACGACACCGTTTCAGTGTTGCTTGTTCCTTACGGCTACACATTCATGATTCAGTCCACTATTTTTACCGGTCCTTGCCACTCTTACCAATTATTCCAAGTAATATTTCTCTTTTACATTTAACCAAAAAAAAACATTTATCTTCTTAACAAAAGTTTAAACGTTTTCTACATATAAAAGCTAATGTGGTCAAATGGGTTTTTTCTTCCTTTTTTTTTTTTTGCTTTGATTTAAATTGCATATAAAAAATTCCTTAAAAAAAGCGGCCTTCTCGGGCGTAAGTACAAACTTTACTTTCAAGGAGATTAGAGACAAGGGATTGTGAAGATTTTAGAGAACAAGAGACAAGATATTAGACCCATTTGGTGGTTTTTAACGTAATTATATATTATTATTTATTTTTAAAAATGTGAAGTAATTTTTTATTGATTGTTAGGTGGATGGGACCATTACAACACCAGACGGACCAGAATCGTGGCCGAGCAATATAAGTAAAAGACAATGGCTTGTCTTCTACAGAGTCAACGGAATGGCTTTGAAAGGCGCCGGAGTTATCGACGGCCGGGGACAAAAATGGTGGGATCTTCCCTGCAAACCTCACCGGGTAAATATAACTAATTATTTACAATTAAAATATTGTATATGTTTAAAATTTCTCGATTTATAATTATTATTTGTCATTTATCTACAGACCGTCAACAAATCTGCAATTGTTGCTGGTCCTTGCGACAGCCCCATTGTAAGTTCAGCATAAAAATTAGCTTAAAAACCAATTTATTTATTTTCCTTAAGTTATTTAATTAGGTAAATAATGATATAAATTGCATGCAGGCTTTGAGGTTCTTTATGAGCTCGAACCTTACGGTGGAAGGTCTAAAGATAAAAAACAGCCCGCAGTTTCATTTCAGATTCGATGGATGTCAAGGAGTTCACGTCGACTCCCTTCACATCACTGCTCCACCGTTAAGTCCCAACACTGACGGCATCCACATCGAAAACTCTAACTCCGTTACCATCTACAACTCCGTCATCTCCAACGGTATACACAAATATATATATATATATATATATATATCAAAGTTCTAGAAATCATCATTAAAAAACCTTCTACTAAAAAAACAAACCAAAAAAAGTTATAAAAAAATGCGGTAGCCATCCAAAAATAGGAATTTGTTGTGTTTTCAAATCAGTCAATATATGTATATTAAAAAAAAAAAACTGGTGGATTAACCGGTCAAATCGGCTGTATAATATATTTACACATCCTTTAAAATTAAATATAGAAAATACATAATTCAATTAAAAAACCTAAAAAGATACAAAAAATGAGCAAAAATAAAGTGGAATGATTATTGTCTGAATTATTAAAGTCATGCTTCCATTTTGCAGGAGATGATTGTGTATCGATTGGTTCGGGATCCTACGATGTTGATATACGGAATCTCACTTGTGGACCCGGTGGCCATGGAATTAGGTTTATACTAATCTCTCTCTCTCTCTCTCTTTAATTTTTGATTAACTAACGAAAAGTATTTATTATCACATAAATTATCCCAATTAATATATACTAAATTTTCAGCATTGGAAGTTTGGGCAATCACAACTCACACGCATGCGTCTCAAACATAACCGTTAGAGACTCGGTGATAAAATACTCCGACAATGGAGTTCGGATCAAAACATGGCAAGGTGGGTCCGGTTCGGTCTCAGGAGTGACGTTCAACAACATCCACGTGGACACAGTCCGTAACCCAATAATCATTGACCAATACTATTGCATGACCAAAGATTGTGCTAATAAAACATCTGCGGTTTTTGTATCTGACATTGCGTACCAAGGCATCAAAGGAACCTACGATATTCGAAGTCCTCCAATGCATTTTGGATGCAGCGATGCAGTTCCATGCACCAATCTAACTCTTTCGGACATCGAATTGCTTCCTGCGAAAGGCGAAATCGTTTTGGATCCGTTTTGTTGGAATGCTTATGGAATTGCGGAAGAGCTTTCGATTCCTCCGGTTTGGTGTCTCATGTCCGATCCTCCTACGGCGGCGTTGCAAGGTGCTCTTGTTGGCAAGTGTGGTTCATCTTGATTTGCATCAATAATGGATCAATAATTGAGTTAGACAATATTCTAAACGTTTTACGAGATTTTAGAGAGAAATGTATATACGTTTGAGAAGAGAACCATATTCTTGATTCTTCGTTGAGGAGTGGTACGTTTTATTTGCCTCTCCAAATATTTTAAAATCGTGTTTAATTTTCATGTGATGATTTATGTAGTGTTGTTTTACTAATGATGGAGTGATTAAATTTAAGATTGTGTTTTAGCTTCAAATATTATATGTCACTATCGATATCGCCTGATTTTTCTTCCTGTCTTTCTTTCTTTCTATGAGTGTGTATGTATTTGATTCATGATTTAATGAGAGGAAAATATAGATGTTTCGTATGTAGTACCGTAGATTAGACTAGTAGTATTGTGCCGTACAGTACAAGTGGAATATTCATTGTTCACACTAAACTGCAATTTTATAAGATCCAATTTTAAAAAGAATTCTAACAAATTCCTTAGAAAATATTTTTATAAAGTTATTAGTTTGAGATAATATTGTTACTTGTTTGATTAAAAATAACACAACAGGTTAAAAATTTACCATTTCATAAAAGATGTTTTTTCTTGTTAACTTATACTCCGTTTTTACAATCGTTTTAGAGTTAATTTTTTGTTTCAAAAAGATTGTTGTTTTACATTTTAAATGCAATTTTTGAAACTAATTCTCAAATTTCCCCTTTACCCAAAGCTAATAACATTTGTATTTAAACCATTTTGAATTAATTATGGATATATTAAATAGAAGTATATTAGTATAATCTTACATTTTTTTAACATATGTGAAATGTGCAGTATAAAAAAAAGAATTGTATCCTATTGTTCAATAAAACTCCTAAACATTTTTAATCGGTCATAGAATGAAACATATTTGTTTTGTCTATAACTAATTGGTCCCTATCTAATATAATATTATCTAAGCTAATTGTTTGGTAGCCAATTAAACCATGAGAGAACAAATATAACTAGTGGATTATCTGAGTAGAAAGTAGAAGAGAATATTCCAACTTATAGATGTTGTCTTAGTCTCTTGGTAGGTCGAACTAATAATATATATATAACTGTTTTAATGCTTAGATATTATATATAATGCACTTAAACATATGTTCATCGATCTCTCGACGTGTAGCTTTCGTAGTCAAGAATATGCATGTATTTAGTTAATCATTAATCAAATAGTTAGATAATGATATAAAATCAAATGGTGTAATTTAATTGTTTTGGTTTTGGTCGATTTCATATATTTAAGTTATTTATTATTATTCTTGAAGCTATTGAATATTTTCTTATATTAAACTTTTTGTAAATACGAAGTACACATTACTTTGTTGCCCAGAAAAAAACGAAGTACACATTATTTAATTGGAAATTATAGGGCACATATAAGCAAATAACCAAGGATGTAAATTTTTTGACTAGACAGAGATTTTAATCTCAATAAAATATGCGATGCGTTATGTCATTTACAGAGACCGGCAAAACTCGAGTTTACATTTACATTTACGCTAACATTTTACATTGAAAAATGATCGGTTGAATCATCATTACTTATTAACCGAATAAAGATTAATTGATCATTTGTAAACAAACATGGAATATGTATCTAGTTTGGTTTCGGTGAGCAAAACCGTAATTTATTTATGTCTTTCGTAATTGAAATTTGTAAAAACAAATTAAAGTAGAAAAATACGTTTCAAAATACTCTCTATGTCCCAATTTATAAGATGTTTTAATTTTTTGTTTCATTTTATTTGATGTTTTGCAGAGTTCTATGCAAAAATTAAATGTATTCAATATTTTGTGACTATTTATATTTTACCGTATCTTTTATGATTGGTTGAATGTTTTAAATTAAAATATTAAAAAATATTTTTGTAAAAAAAAAGAAAATTAATATGCGCATTTTTAGCCAATTATTTTTATAAAATGGAACAGAGAGAGTAGCCAGACGGACCAAATAGAACTAATTATCAAGACAAAAATACAAACAAAATTCAGGAATATTCGTAGATTAATATGATAATCTGCCAATTTCCCTTTTTAACCAGACAATTTCCTTTTTTAACCAGAAAACTTTCTTTTTTCCTCTTTCCAACGAAATTTCCTATTTGACGATTAGTTATATACTGTCGAGTTCCTTTTTACTTTTGGACTTCTAAAGTTTTTTTTTTGGGTTACAGACTTCTTATAAAGTTGATATCTTATGATCAACTTGTTTACAGCTTACCTGGTTCACCTCTGCACGCGCAGCCACTAAGCTAGCACATATATCTTCAGTTATACATAAATTTAAATGTATGCATGCATAGCTATAGAATCTATTAATTGCTAGAGCTGGTGATATCAGTTTATTTTATAATTTGATGTGGAAAAACTTACGAGACAACTTAAAATTTGTAATGGTGAAAAATTGTGATATGTAAATCAACGCATACATTAGGAAATTCTGAATTTTACTTTCAAGATAAGTAAAGTCATAATATTTTCTGTGTGTTTTTATAATCTTCAATATATTAATAAAAAAAACTATACCATTTTCACTTAAATATGCATGTCCTTGGTAACTTAGGCATGGAGATGTAAATTCTAATTATGGAGATCAATCACGCGTATATGTATATGTATATTTTATGCAATTATACAACAGAACAAGTATTTTACTTTCTTTTTGAGGTTAAGGAAAACTGGAAAAGCTTACAAGGCCACTCGAAGATTTTACTTTCTGACTCTCGTTTTTGTAAAATATTGATATAAATAATAGATAATAACTAGAATAACTTCCAAATGTAGGGTATTTATTAGAATAACCCTGTCACATCTTCCTCTAACTAAACTAACCTTACAAAATTGATAAAAAAAACATTCAGGTACATATTTTCGTTTTAATCACCAAAATGTTATTTTGATTTTTTTTTTACAAAAAACTAATTAAAATAATAAAATAAATAAAGAAAATCTAAATTTTTTTTTCTCTCTCTCAATCACGACTTCTCACCTTCTTTCGGCGACTCCGGCGAGCCATCTCGTCTTCTCGACTCCGGCAAGCCCTCTCATCTTCTCGGCGACTCCGGCGGCTCGAAACCTCTCGATTTATTCTTAACCTCTCGCCTTCTCCGGCGAGATATACTCCGACTCCGGCGTTCCAACCTCACGGCCATTGATTCCGGCGACGAGTAGGTAAAGAACTTTTCTTTTTCTCATGAGTTTTTTTATCTTCTTCGGCGAGTTCCTTCCGAGGGCGACGAGATCCGGCGTCGTTTGGTCGTTCTTGAGGCGACGTACGGAGGGGCGACGCGAGTTCCCGGTGAAAGGAGAGAAAACCCTTGTTTTTTTTGTTGATATGCGGCTTCATGAGGTATGCCCACCACTTGTTCGACGAAATTTCGCTAATAATGGTAGACTTGTTTAATATGTAGTGGTAGACTTGTTTAAAACGTTATGGTATACTTGTTTAATCCGTTCTGGTAGACTTTTTTAATCCATTATGGTAGACTTGTTTAATCTATTATGGTAGACTTGTTTAATCCGTTATGATAGACTTGTTTAATCCAAATCCATCACCGACGTTAGTCCATAGTCGCCACCGCCGGCCAACTCTTCGACCAGATCTGCTCCGCCGCCGCCTTCCACCAGATCTGCTCCACCGCCATTCCACCAGATCTGCTTCGCCGCCGAACAATATAATCGCTTTTTGGTTGATATGTTGCTTCATGAGGTATGTCCACCACTTGTTCGACAAAATTCCGCTAATAATGGTAGACTTGTTTAAAACGTTCTGGTATACTTGTTTAAACGTTATGGTAGACTTGTTTAATCTGTTATGATAAACTTGTTTAATCCATTATGGCATGACGAAAAAGTTATTTTCAATTGATGGTGTTAAATTGACGGTATCTCCGACAGGTTCTTGGGTTTCGCGACGGCGACCGAGTCTCCGACCGAGTCTCCGGCAACGTATTCTTCTACGAGTATAATTAATGGGAGATTTGGATTTGGTAGATTTGTTTTTGAAATGATGGTAGATTTGTTTTTGAATTTGTACAAATGATAATTGAATTCTAAATGATGCTAGATTTATTTTTGAATTGGTGATTGTAAGACAATCAACGATGATTTTCAAATGTGCTTGACGAAATCAGTCATTTTATTTAGTTTAATATTTGCTTAGTATGTATAACCAAAATTAGTGAGATTTAAAACAAAAACACATGAACCACATATAATTAGAACATACAAATTCTATATGTTGTTTATTATCACAATACTTGAAAGTCAAACATACTACTTTCATACATAACATTAGCAATACCAAAAGTTTGAAAGAAACATAAACAATACATCACCAAAACACACGAAGTTTAGCAAAACGTAAACAAGTATTCATGTAACCTTAACCAAAAACACAATAAGTGTAGCAAAACCAAACACATAATCATGAAGTATACATCACCAAACACAGAAACATAACCAAAGTTGATCACTTCTTAATGTCTAGTTACACGTTATTCCATATTATATATAGGGAAAATTCCATAAAAATATTCAAACTTTATTCTGATAAGCTTTTTAATACCCGAACTATTTTTGTACCCAGTAAAGTACCCAAACTAGTTTTTTTTGCCCATTTTAAATCTCCAACTGTAAACCGTGTGTTCATTTACAACATCTCGTTCACAGATGTATACGGAACTATACACGGTTTAAAATAGTGTTTATATTTAACAATAAAATATTACATTAAATTTCCAAAAAATTCAAAAAAATACCCCAAAAATTGAAAAAAAAACCGAAAAAATCTTAAGTTAAGAAACAAAAATCTTAAATTTTACATAAAATATATTATATTCTAAATTTTGAATTTTTGAATAAAACATTTCTAAAAACTCAAAAATACAAAAATCCAAACAAATTCTCAAAAATTTCTAAAAACTCAAAAAATAAAAACAAATACATGAATAACACAACACGATTAAAAGAAAATTAATAATCCATGAACACAAATTTCTTAAGTGTTTTATGGTTTTGATACAATTATTGGGCTTCGTTAGTTTCTACAAATAAATATTATTGGTTATTATTATTTTTGGTTGATCATATGTTTTACATTGTTGTTATATTTGTGTTCGGATTATTATCGATAACAAATTTAATAATCTAACTAATATGATTATTTGATAAAATCTCTTGTGCGGACTAAACGCCTAATATATATATAAAAGAAAAGGTTAGACTCTCCACTTTGGTTGGTGTTGTGTGATATTTGTTTTTAACCGTGATGTGTTATTCATGGATTTTTGAAATTTTATAAAATTTGTTTGGATTTTTGTATTTTTTTATTTTTTAGAAATTTTTAGTTCAAAAATTCAAAAGCTAAAATATAATATTTAAATTTTAAAATTATTTTTTCTTAACTTTAGATTTTTTGAATTTTTTTTCGATTTTTTCGGAATTTGTTTTCAAATTTTGGGGATTTTTTGTTTATTATTAATATTTGAATAAGTTTATCGTCAATAAAAATGATCAATGTCAGATAAATCTACCAAAAATCAGATATATCTACCAACTTCAGATAAATCTAACAACTTATGATAAGTCTACCAATTCCGTGTATCCCAAAAGTTTATATAAATCTACCATTTTATAAATTAATCTACCGTCATTAAAAATAAAACTACCGTTTTAAGAATAAGTCTACCACGACAATATTAATCTACCGTCATTACAATAAATCTATCGTCACCAAAAAATGAACATCCGATGATAAGTCTGCCGCCATTACAAAGAAGTCTAGCGCGGAGGAAATAAATCTACCATCAAAGAAAATAAATATATCAATTTGGTCAAATGTCTACCAAAAAGTCAACCGATCGCTCGTTAAATCTACCAATCATTAACAAATATACCGTTATTAAAAATAAATATACCAAAAAAATAAGTTTACCGCCCAAAAACATATCTACCATGTCGTAAAAATATGTCTACCGAAATAAATATACCGGCCCAAAACAAATCTACCGGCCCAAAACAAATCTACCGGGCGAAAAATAAGTCTACCGGCCAAAAAATAAGTCTACCAACAATAATTAAATATATCGTCAAAGAACTGTAGACTTGTTTATCTGAGCGCGCTGATGTGGATTAAAAATAGTAATAACAATATCGTAATTATGTTTTTGTTAACAAATGTCAAAAGGACAAAATAGGTATCCAAAGTTATTTTAGTAATTTATAAAGATTTGCATTGTTCTACATTTTTTAAAGTTAGTTTAGTAATCTTCCCTATA